>QEPC01008502.1:260429-279088 GCA_003113815.1 Sphenodon punctatus
TCCTTCCAGAAGAAAGACATGACCTTAGGCCATAGATTCCCCCACACCCCTTCTCTGAGGCGTCTTTCTGTCTGATCAAGTCATTTTCCCTTATTGCATTGCTTGGTTCTTATCTGCAACCTTGTTCTGGGAACGGACAGTTTTTACTAGTTCTGTTCTTACTGGGGCCTTTCCTTTTGTTGTTGACAAGAATGTATTCCTGTCAGCATATTTCTCTCTCCTCCTGCCAGCCTGTTTCTTATAATATGCATTTTTAATAGTTCCTAAGCTAAAAATTACTATAAAGCATATAGCAAGCAAATAAAGCATAGAGGAAACTCATAGCATTCTTTCAATAGTTACAGATGTGTACAATATTCTTTTGGTTACATTTCAACAAAGAATGAGTTACAATAGCATTCAGTGTCTGTTCTGGCATATTTGTGTCAAAAGAACCACTTTTGCTTTGGTTACATTTTAGCAAGGAAATTGGCATCTTTGTTGGTCCAAAATTCATATCACAACACAGTTCCCCTCATCCCCAAGGTTTTAAGCAAAATACAAATAGAGGGGGCCAACCTCATTCTAATCTGCCCAAGTTGGCCATGCCAGATTTGGTATACAGAACTCCTCCTCCTCGCCAAGATAGTGTTTCCTTTACCCAAATTCTCCACCCAGACACCAGCCACTTGAACCTTCATGCATTTCGCATTCAACGCTCCTGACTCCTGATCCTACTGATAGGATACATATGGTGCTAACTAGTGACCTAAAACCTTCCACTAAGGTCTTATGATTCTAAATGGAGAAGGTTTTTATTTTGGCTATCAAACCAGTCTCTCTCTACTAAACAAATTTCAGTTGATATAATTTTACCTTATTTGCTACAACTGGCTGAATCAGGTTTGGCACACTCCTCCCTTAGGGTCCACCTATCAGCTGTTCCTAGACATTTTCCAGATGATGGTTCCTATTCACTTTTTTCGCACCCTAAGGTGAAAGAATTTCTTATGGGGTTGACGAACATATTTCCCCCTCAAACTTCCCCTATCTCAATGGGACTTGAACTTGGTTCTTAAATACCTCACAGGTTCCCCTTTTGAACCCCCCCGACCAGTCTGACTTGTTCCATTGGTCTTTAAAAACGGCATTTTTAATTGCCATTACTTCCCTACGTAGGGTCAGTGAGTTGGCTGCCATCTACATAAGAGCCTTATTTACAAATTTTCCCTGACAGGGTGGGTTCTCAGCCCACCCCTCCTTCATACCGAAGATAGTTTCCCCTTTCCACTTGGCGCAGAAGATGGTGCTACCAGTTTTTTCTCCCCCTCCTCATGATTCTGAGGAGATGCGTTTAGCTCACACTCGATGTTAAGAGGTCTATTCTTCTCTACCTAGAGAAAACTTCTCACTGTAGATCCTCTGACTATTTGTTCGTATCTCCTTCCTTACACCGCCTGGGCCAAAAGATTTCTTCCCAGACCATTTCTAAATGACTTGTCCAGACTATCTCCATGGCATACGTATCAAGTGGTTTCACCCCTCCTTCTAATCTAAGGTCTCATTCTCTTCGAGCTGTAGGAGCTTCCACAGCAGCTTTTGCCAATGTGCCACCCCAGGAGATCTGCAGGGCAGCGACATGGTGCTCTCCTCACACCTTTATTAAGCATTATGCACTGCATTTGGACTCCAAACCTCGCATGTTGTTGGGAACCTCTATACTTATTTCAGTGTTCAAGTAGTTGCTGTCAAGCACTTTATTTGTCCTTAGTTATGGGTTTTATATATATATATATCTTTATTGAAGGTTTTTTCCCACAGGATTAGCTGCAACTGTGTAGCTACTTACCTGTCTTTCACAAATAAACTTGGTTTTTGCTTTATGGTATGGTTATTCCTCTTTACATCACAGAAAATTCCCCCACCGCCCCTGGCTAGGCTTGGTACGCTCCCATTTGTGAGAATGGGAGGAGCCACTCGAAGAATAACAGAAGGTTGCTACCTTGTAAACAAGGTTCTTCGAGAGCTCAAAACATTCTCACAAATACCCACCCTTCCAGCCCCACATGGAATTTTCTTCTATGACTTCAGGGTTGGAAGGAACTGTTGGGTTTAGGCGAGAAGGTGCCTTATATAGGGTGGGGGCTCGTGAACGGCACGTGGTTTTTAAAATGTGAGCTTGGTATATGCCGGTAAGAGAAGGGCGCGCAAGCTCAAACCCATTTGTGAGAATGTTCGGAGCCATCTCGAAGAACCTTGTTTACAAGGTAGCAACCTTCTGATCCCAGAGGAATTCCTGGAATGAGGGGGTCCTTTAGAGGCCTAGCAGAGATTATATCCTGCCTTGCAGTTTCAGGTAGGCGTCCATGCCAGTGCCTGTGACATTTTGCCACAGCAACCATACGTGAGGAGTCAGTCCTGGGCCTCTCTAAGGCCTTCAAATAAGAAAGGTGAGTAAAACCAGGTTGAATTTTAGACCTGATCCTCTTCAGTCGCTAGTTCAGTGATCTGCTAATTCTACCAAAACAACCCTAAGGCTCAAGAACAATCAAGTGCCTGCATGTTCTGATGAACTGCTCATATGGTTGCCTACATAAGAGAAGCTACTGAGAAACTTGCTCTTGTTAGAAACCTATTGCAGTACATTGGCCCTACAGGCCAACCTGGAAAAACAAAATGGTGATCATCTTCCAGAAGAAGTTAACCAAACAAACAGAGCAATACTGGATTACAGAAAGCTGGAGTTATCCATACCAATGTCCACAGACATAATTAGAGATGTGGGGAGAAGGTATCCATTCCCCGCTCTGTACTTTTGAGATAAGCTTCTCAAAAACTATGAGGGAGGGATCCCTTGTCAGCACATACCCTACACACCACCACCTAAAATATTCCTGAAGTCAGTCAGAAGGGGTTGTGTATTTAAATATCACCTCCTCTAATCATGGTTGTTTTTTCCACACCTCACCCCTATGGTTCATTCACACTGTGCTGCCCTACCCTACAAGCAGGAACCTGTGTTCACTGTTTTCCCTGTTGCCACCAATGGGGGGAAATGCAGCGAACATGGGTCCCTGTTATAAGGCAATCACAGAGGTGCTGCCTCATTGTGCTAAAGGAGTTTATAGAACATTACAGTAAAACATAGAACCAGGAACTGGCCAGTAGAGCCCCAAGATTAGCTTATTCAACCACATGGTGGCCACGCTACAGCCTTCTTGCAAACAAGTGGATAGGGCATGAGGAGGAAACTGGGTATTAACAAACAGCAAGATAACGCCCCCACAAGTGGGTGTTTTCATGGTCTTTTTGATGGCCATGATCACTCAACATATGGCCACTACACAGCCGACACAGAGGATGTGGAGCCTGCCATGTGGGCTAATGCACGCCCACGTGTTGTCATGCCAACAATTAGGGTACAAAGAAACTGGTGTGTGTTTGGGGAGGGATAAATTACAGGGTTAGCTGCTACTGCTGTGATACAAAGCAGGTGGCTGGAGAACAGGGTTCAGAGGGGCTTGGTCTGACAAATCGGCTTCAATTGGGTTTGCATTCAGATCTCCGCTGCAATATTTCCCTCACTCTGCTTCTTTCTCTCTGTCTTGAAGTGACTGTACAGGGCTCATAAGAGAGGGAAACCTAGCTTCCTCAGTTGCTAGAGTATCTGAGGGGAAGGGAGGAAAGTGGCGGTGCCTGTTTCCTCCACATTCCTGCTGTACCTTAGGGCATTTCCTGCTCACTCCTGCTCTGTTTGCAAATGCAAATTACAGGCTGTTAGTTAGGTTTGGCATGTGAGCGAATGCAACACATACACAGTGTGGTTACTGTTCATTTGTTAACATCCTCTGTTTCTCTAGTGGTAGAACTTAAGGGGAGAGATAGGATACTGTGTGGTAGTGCCAAAAATGTGAATGCCCCAGAGTGTAGCCCTGAACTAGTTAAGAGTAGTTCAGTGCCATTACCAGTCAGGTTATGTTATCAAAGGGTGACTTAACAGGTGAATGCTAGTAAGGGGGAAACAGCTCTGTAGATAGGAATGAGGGTAGCTTAATATATACTCAGTCACACATTATGCGGAGACCCCAGTGTATCCTGCTCCCCACTACAACATACAAACAAGGCCTTTAAAATCCTTGTTTGCTGCTCCCATTGATAGGCCTGAAGCGGCAGCATGTTTGCCATTTCACTGTTTAATGTCAATGTTTCTGCAATCTTGCCACCTGTCTGATGGCATTTACCATCAGTTTGTGACAATTTCTGACATTTTGTGTGTTTCCAATATAGCAACATTTCCAACATTAACGTACATCTGACATTTTGCAACAGTTTCTGGCTTTTGCAAGTTTCCCCCTTTGCTTTCTGGCTGAAGCCCCCTGGTTTTGGTAAGCTCCATGGGGGACACATGGGGAGTGGGAGGGGTATTGGGGGGTTCAGGCACATGGGAATCTTGGGGACCCTGGCACACTGCCCCTCCGTCCGCACTGGGGAATCAGGATGGAGAGCCCAAGGCAACAAAGCCATTTGGGGGATTTTTTAGGCAGGGGAGAGAGGACAATGAACAGCAGGCGAGGGCATGGGAAGTACTGGGAGGACACTGCTATGAGGGCACAAAAGACACCAATGCAGAGATGGGGACTGGGATGGAATGCAATGCAGGACGGCATGGGCAATGGGTGCACACAAAGTGCAGTAGCAAATAAACGTACAAGATATAGAAGGTAGTCTTTTTTGTGATGTAGACACACTAGCTTACCCCAAGAGAGAAAGGGGGGGAAGAAATGGAGCAAGCCACCGTTTATGCTGCCAGGAAGGGATCCCACCATTCAAAATTAGCTGCACTTATTCCAACATTGGATTAAGTATTAGACTTGAGTGGGGATGCCGTGTCAGAAAAACGGCAATGGATGGGCAGTATCTGACAGAATTGTCAAAACCTGCAATATGTTGTTTCAGGCCTACCTGCTGATTAGTACTTTGAGGTATGATGCAGGCTTCACAACTAGCTTATTATAAAGATAGAGTATTCTATTTGCCTGTGATTGATTCTTGTTTTTCAACTTAAAAAAACCCAACCCTTTAATGCAGAACAAAAACTGCCTTTTCTTCTGGTGGCCTCAGGAAAATCAGAACCTTCCAGACCTCCCCTCTACTTCTTGTCTGAGAGACCTCCCCTCTACTTCTTGTCTGGAGTTGTGCTCTGGAGCAAGCCTATGGATCAAGCACTACATTCAAACAAAGGAAAGTGCTCTAGGTGCTCTCTACCCTGGGAAGGTTTGGCCTATTGAGGTTTAGTGATCCTTGGTTTTACTTCATTCTAACCAGTTTAGCAATAGTTTAGTTTTCGTAGTTCATTGCTTAGGTATGAGAGGAATTTTCCTTCAGTGGTTCATGCTAATAGTGCAATCATTCTTTCAACAACAGCAAAAATTGTCTTGCTCTCAGCCTGCTTGCAAGTTACAACTTACAGACAGCCATGATCAAAACGCAATCTGCCTTGGAGAAGGGGCCAGCCCCAAGACGTGCCTTTATAGGCTTGCTCCTGGCCTGTGTGGTATTCACCACTGGCCTCAGAAGGCTGAGAATAGCTGCTTACAAATGTTCCCGTGGGAGAAGGCTCTGTAGAGATGGCTACAGGGAGTAGCAGACTCTCTTTATCCATCCCCGAGATGTAGTACGACTGCTCTGCTCAGGCTGCTCTAGCCAGGAGACTGCTGCCACGCATGTTCCCACAGACGGGTGCTCTCTCCCTTTGTCAAAGCCACTGGTAAGATTCCTGGAGGAGGTTAATTATTTTCACCAAGTCCCTACTTTGGTTTTAAACTTCGTGCTCAGTTGGCTTATGTTCAGGCCCTTTAAGCCATCAATAATGTGTTCCTTATTCCTTAGAAGTTTGTAGAGGGGGCACTACATTGCCTTAACACGTTTGGTGAGCTCAGTGTGACAGCTGCAGAGAAAGTGGCACTCAAGCCAAACCACAGGATCCTGCCTAAGACAGGCACAAAAGTTCCACTCCCACCAAATGACTGACCAGCCCATTTTCTTTCCCAGTCTTTATACCCAAAGGGAAGGAGCTCTGCTCTCTGTAGATGCTTCGGCAGGTCCTCTCAATCTACGAACACAAGAATACTGCTTTACGGGAGGTAGGATAGCAATCTCTTTGTCTTCTTTGCTGAGACACAGAGGGAAAGCCATTTCCTTGCAGAAGTTATCCAAGTAGACAAGACTACCACTTGAAAGCCTGTGCTTTGCTGAACCTTGCATCCTACAGGCAAGGATCCCCCTGAAGACATTAGGGCTCATTCAGGTGTAGGTAAGGCTGCTTCCATTACCCACCGACCACCTCACAATATTCCTATTCAGGAAACATGTAGGGCAGCTACTGGGGCATCAGTCCATGTGTTTAGCAAACACAAAACTGTGGTCATGAAAACTAAAATGGATACCCAATCGGGGAGGGCAACACTCCAAGCATTATTCACCTAGCCTACTTTGCTTCCTGCTATTTTGTGTCCCCCATGTGTGAGATGAAACCGGGGCAGCTCAAAGAAGAAATTGAAGTTTTTCACCCGTAACGAGTTCTTTGAGAGACCCTCTCACCTTTCCCTCCAGCTCAGTCCTAGGCAGCAGACCTTTGACTTATGGAGCCTTATTTGGGTATGTGCTTTGATCAGGAGGCAGGAGTGCTCCAACAATTACTGCTTTCCAAACAGGTTCTCAGTCATCTGGCTGCACCAAGTACCCATCCCCAAAGGGTGTGAATGTGCAGAGGCCCTTCAAGAACTCCAGACAAGAGCCAGTTAATTTTGTTTTATTTAGTTCACATACTGAGAAAACCACCTGTAATACAAATGCGTAATTTAAGTGTGAAGAGAAGCCATCATTCATATAGAGCAATGGGGGGGGGCTGCTAGGAGCACTGAAGGGCATTATGGCTAAGCTGGAGATTCCAGACAATAAAGACTTGAGGATAGAAGTTCATCTTTCCCCCAGCTTTTGGCCTGAAACTACTCCATTGCCGTAGGCTAATAATAAATGCACCAGGAACCTTCTACTTGGCTAGCAAAGCACAAGAAAAAGCTTTATGAGACATCTATGCTGTAAAAACCACAACCATTTAACAGATACTCACACACATCATCCAAAACCCCACTACAGCTATTCAGCAGCATAGTTCAGTCTAGTGTAGATGGGGCCCAAGGGCAACGACGGACTACCCTAACTGGGATAAGGCCAAAAGCAAAAGCCGCCCTCACCTTTCCAATTCTGCAAAAAAACAAGCAACATGTTCAGAAAAAAATCAAACAACAAGAGCAACTGCAGAGAAGACTTGGACCAGTTCCTGCTGCTTCTCAACACCCAAAGAACGTCAGCTTCCGGTGCCACTTCAGCCAAAGTAGCAAACACGCCCTATCCTGCTTGGCCCCTGGGGCCCCCAGGGACAGCATGGCAAGGAAGATCAATGCCTTTCCCCCTCTTTCTAGCAGTGATGGGGGGGGGGCGGGAGATGTTTCCCCATGCTTATAAGGGAAAATAAGAGTCCTGGGTTGCTAGCTGGAAGGTTCCAAAAATTGGGGTGAATGTTCCTAGCTGAAATCACCAAACTGTGTTTAACTAGATCCGTTTTAATGGATGAGGGTCTCTTGCAGGAAGCTGGCTTTAGCCAGGGCTTGGACTCCACACAATCCACTCCACAACCAGGACACAGACTCAGCTTCCAGCAAAACACATACCTCCATAAAATAGTTGTTTACAGATCTTCATGTCTGAGGCAAGCACCACTCTCGTAGCGACACCTGCCTCGGCTTCAGACAGCTCGAGACTAGCCTCGAGGCACAACTTGCCTGTTCCTCTCAAGCAGGACCTCAGCTCCGAGATGCAGTGCAGAGAGGAACAATCCCCAGCAGCAGAACATGCTGGTGTTGACATACAGCCTGCTGGCTCTTTCCCCATGTTCCGCTCCCACACATGGAACAGCAGGGTACTATGGGACTGGCACAAGGGGCATCTCACGGAACTTGTTCCATCAAGTTATCCTGGCAGAGAGAAGAGGCAGTGTGTCCCATAGCAGGACCTTGCTGTTCCTGGCCTCATTGCCCCCTCAGGGAACAGGGCTGTGTCACCCCTCCTCTCATCCCATTCAGTGGTACAGAGAAGAGGTACTGGGTGCAGAGAGGCAAGATAAATAGTCTTTCATTAGGCATACAGAGGCAAAGAGGAATGCAGGTGGATGCTGGCTGAGCAGGCTCTGGGCACTGGCTTTGGCCTGGGACTGAAGGAGCAGCACAAGTGGGAACAGAAATGCTACCCAGCTGCCCCATCCCATCCCACATGTACAAGCAGCAAATTGCACTTACTCTCTACAGAACCAAACTCTGGGCAAGAAAGCCACACTTTCCAAAGTCAGCAGGTTGGGCAGGTGCAGGCTGCCCTTGTCAGGGAACTGCGAGGCTGATCTCTCTCACCCTGCCCTGGGACACTTGCTGGCAAAGGCTGAGTTGCCCTTGCCCTGGGCAGTGGGTGGCATCGGGGTAGAAGCTGTAGCACAATAACTATTGGGAGAAGATGCCCTTGAAGCGGACCTTGTCCTCGTTATCTTTCTGTCGCAAGCGGGTCTCCAGGCTGTGCAGCTCTCGGGCCACCACCGGACCCAGTGATGGATCCAGTTGCACCACCTTGGCAAAGTCAGCCTGGGCCTCAGCTGCATTCCAAACTGCTGCATGAGCCTTGCCCCGCTTGAAATAGGCTTTGACGTTATCTGCAGGGAGAGCCAGCGTGTGAGACACACAATGTTTCATGCACCACCCCCAGGGTGTCCTGTGGCCGTCTCTACCACCAACCACTGATCTCCCAGGGCTGAGAGTCTCACACCTAACACTGCAGTTCCATTACCACTCAATTCCAACCCATAATTCTGGACTCCCTCTCACCAGAGCTCAATTCTGACCCCCACACTTCCGTCATTTTAAAAAGACCATTTCTCAGCAGCCAGCTGAACAGAGCTGTATGGTGTGGCAGGGGTAAGTGTGATGATGGGCTACATACCCTCATACTTGTTGAGGATGGAGGAGCAGTGGTCCAGCACCTCATAGTACTCCTCACTCAGTAGCTTGCACTGGCAGTAATTCAGCAACAAGGGCGTGATCTTCAGGTCCAGCTGGATCCAGTCCGGGGACCCTGGCTGCTCCTGTGGCAATGAAAGAGGGAGAGCATGCTGGGGCTGGAACATGTACAGACTGGCACAGGGGAGGGGCTCACCTTTCAGTCATTACCAAGGGCAGGAGAAGATATCAGGCTGGATGAGCCCAGAGGCCTGATCTAGTGCAAGGGGTGAGAGTATCTACTGGGCTGGATAGTGTTGATCCAGCACAGCAAAGACGACCAGGCTGGATAGGCCCATGGGTTTGCTTCAGGGTAAGTGAGGGAGCAGGAGATTAAAGGACTCAATGGGCCTCTTGGTTAGCTTTGTTCTTGCCAACATTCTTGTGTGGGTAGAGCAGAGATGGGCCAAGCTTGACCCGATAGCTCACAAAGGCTACCTGGCTTGCCTAGGGTGTGCATGGAAGCTGCTGAGCCACAGGCCTTCAGAGAGCCCCACAGCAGTGACAATGCTTGCTGAGTTTGATCCAACACCAGTCACCTTCATCTGCAGGTTCTTGAGGCATGCGATGGCATCGTAGTACTTGGCGGCTGCCTCATGCACTTTGCCCTGCTTGTAAAGCTGGTTGCCCTCCTGGTGGATCAGGGGCACAGCCTGCATCTTCTCCTCATCTGTCATGGCCCATGGATCTTGTCGATATGAGCCAGGGGCCTCCACCTGCCAAGGAGTAGAGCCCTAGGTCAGAGTCTGAAAACAGTCTAGTAATATTGGGCCACATGCAAGATTGACAGCCTGGCCACTACTTTTCCCTACTCCCTGCCAGCCCCCAAATGCCTGTAGCCTAGGGCAGGGGAGATTTACACCTATGGGGGAAGGTGGGATGGGCAGCTCTGAGGAAACCTCTGGGGGGGTCAGGTGCCCTGGAGGGGATTCAGGAACCAGGGGCAGCAGCTGACTGGAGGAATAGCGGACTCTTGCCAGGCCATACAGCTCCTTATCCTGCATGTGTTCAGGGCTTGTTCACATGAAGCACCAACGTCAGAGATAATATTTATTTTATTTATTTATTCAAACTTATATGCCGCCCTTCCCATGATAGCTCAGGGCAGCTTACAATCAATTAAAAAAACCTAAAACATACGAAAACCTCATTCCCCTCCCCAAAAACCCTACACCCCCCCCAAAAAAAAATCTGAAACAAAAAAGTACTGCACCACCTACAAAAGAGGCTCAGATTCAGGCTCAAGTGAACCTCTGAGGGAAGGGAGTTCCACAACACTGGGGCAGCCACCGAGAACACACACACACACACACACACACCCATACCCCTGTCCCATGAACAAAAGTAACAGGTGGAACCCGAAGGAGGGTATTCCCAGCCGACTGTAGGGGCTTGTGGTGAAGCATGATAGGAAAGGCGATCTTTCAGATATGCGGGGTCCAGGTCATTTAGGGCTTTAAAGGCTGAAACCAGCAGTTTAGTTGTGCCTGGAAAGCTATAGGTAGCCAGTGCAGACTCCGGAGCACTGGTGTAATGTGCTCTTGGTGACCCATCCCTGAGAGGAGCCGGGCCACCAGCTGCAGCTTCTGAACAGTCATCCAGGGCAGCACCATGTAGAGCGCATTGCAATAGTCTAGCCTCAAAGAGATGAAAGCATGGATCATGGTGGCAAAATCTAAATCAGAAAGAAAAGGCCTCAGCCACTTCACTAGATGGAGTTGGTGAACAGCACTCCTGGTCACCACCGGAACCTGATGGTCCAGGAGCAGCATGAGGTCCAGAAACACTTCAAGACTGCGAACCTGAATGACCAAAGAAGGCTAGACTCCACCATTAGCAGGAATCCCAATCCCCTCCAAGTCACAGGGCCAGCCCGCCATCATCACCTCAGTGTTGTCAGGATTCAGCAGCAATCAGCTGACCCTCATCCAGTCCTCAACAGCAGCCACACAATGGGTAAGCAGAGCACCGAGAGCGCAGGACCAGGGTTGGATGAAAAAGAGAGGTAAAGACTTAGGACCTGCAGTCTCCAAATGACCTCGCCCAGCCGTCTTATATATATACACTGAACAAGAAGGGAGACAAGAAGGAACCCTGCAGGACCTCAGAGGAAAGGTCACAGGGAGACAATGAACAATCGCCCATCACCACCCACTGAGACCTCCCTGACAGGAACAAACAGAAACACTCTAGAGCGGTCCCACGTACCCCTGCCAAGTCCCACAGTCGTGTCAACGCCACCTCATGATCAACTGTGTCAAAGGCCACTGAAAGATCTAACGATCAACAGGGTACAATTCCCCTTGTCAATCTCCAGGTGCAGATCATCAATCTAGCGCGGTGTCCATGCCATACCTAGGACAAAATCCTAACTTAAAAGGATCCAGGAATCCAACAGCGTCAAGATGAGCCAGGAGCTATTGAGTAAATTCCCATTCAATAACTTCCCCTAAAAATGCAAGGTTAGAGCCAGGGCAATAGTTGGCCAGGGAGTCAGCTTTCAAAGGTGGTTTTTTTAAGCAAACGCCACGCAACTGCATTTTTAAGGGCATCCAGCACCCTAATCTCCTGAAGGAAGCTGCTAACAACCCCAGCTAACAACAGCTCCAACATCTCTCAGCTGACTGTCACCAGCCAAGACAGGCAAGGATCTAATTCACAACTGGTCACCCACATCACCCCAAGCACATCCTCCACATCGGTGGGTGATACCAATTTAAACTGTTCCAAAAAAACAGGACAAAACTGAGCTTCCATAACCCCAAATTTTGACTCTGCAATAGAAATGGCAGCACCCAAGTCGTGGTGAAGAGTGATTTTGTCTGCAAAGTAATTGATAAAAACGTCACAGCAGGCAGTAGATGATTCTGCTTCCTGTCGTAGACAGGCCTCTCACCACCCAGAACAGCTCTGTCAGACAAGACTTTGCAGATGCTGGGATAGCGAAGAAAACTTTCTTCGCCACCATCACAACCACAGCATAGTCCCTCAAAAACAGTCTATGCCACAATCCGTCGGCTTCAGCGCAAATCAAGCGCCACCTGCACTCTAACTGCCTATCCTCCCACTTCAACTGCCTTAGGTTCTCCATACAGCACGGGGACATGTGCTGTCGCAACAGTGGAGCAGATGCCCGTGTGCAACCGTATCGATAGTCAAGATGTCATTTCATAAAGTGACCAGGCCATCAACAGAATAACCATCAAGGTCAGTAGATAAATCCCCCCGAGAGTTCTGGAAACCAATCAGATCCATAAGTCTCCAAGGGCAGACCATCGTAATGAGTCCACCACTATGACAAAGGCATAGGAGGACAAGGATCTGGGCCCTCAGAAGATAGTGATCTGACCATGAAAACCGTGTTTTAACAACACCTCCAGTAATCAGAACCCCTGTTCTCAAGACAGTGCAAAACATCAAATCCAATGTGTCCCCTGCCTCAGTCATGTGTCAGGCCAGATGTTACTTGGGATAGGCCCGTTGTCCTGGCGGCTATGAACATTTGCTGCCCCGAAAGGCTGGCCTCACAGTTGAAATCACCCAAGACAATAAGTCTGGGTGAACCCAGCACCACCTCCAAGACCAGCTTAGTTAGAGCAGTCAGGGAGTTGGCCGTGCAGCGGGATGGTCGGTACACCTGCACCACCCATGAGAGGGATAAAAACGCCGGCGGGGAACTAGTTCCCCACCGGTAATCGCGAGAGAGACTGGCCCCTTGTTCCTGTGTTGGCAGCTAAGTGATTGAGTTGTGTGGATTGGTGGTGATTGTCTTTACTCCTTGTACCTTGCCTTGCTATTTCCCCCCACTTTTTTCCTCTTGTGAACGTGTAAGATTGTGCCTCCAGCATCCCCTTCCCTATTTGCCTTGCTCAGGCCCCAGGTTTGGTGTTCCTCCCTTCGTGCTCCCTTCTCCCCAGCCTCAACCCCTTCCTTCTGGTTGCTTGAACTCCCATCCCCCCTTCCTTATCTCCTCTACCCCCTTCCCCATTCCTCCCCACACCCTGGTCCCTTTCCCCCTTCTACGTTGATCCCTCCCCCGACCTCATTGGGTGTCCTGGGCTGTGTGGCATGGAGAATAATTGGTCCCCTCTACCTTTGTTGCTCTTGAGTGGCACATTCTCTCCTCCCCTATGATGAAATGGGTTGCCTTCTGTTAAGGAGGAAAGCCCACCTAACAACCTGAGGGGATTACTGACATCCAAGCGTGTCAGCTGAGAGACGGCCCAAATCCTGCCCCCTCCCCTTTCGGGACCTCCTCTCCCCCCCACACAACAGAATTACCAGCATCAAAATCCCTTTCCCCTCCTTTTTTTTTTCTCTTTGTGTGTATCTTCATGGAACCCCAGGACCCCGCGCAACAGATCCAGGACCTCCTTCGGGCCATGCAGGGCCTTACCATGGAGGTTCAGGATCTCAAAAAACCCACCCTGGAAGACCTGGTTACTCTAGTAATCCACACTGACGATCGGTTGGGCGAGAGAAGGAAGGAGAGACAACGAGAACAAGGTAAGGGGTTTTTCCCTAGAAACCCCCGAATTCCCGTGGCTGCTCCCCCCTGTGCCCCTGTTGAGGGAGGCCCCGAGCCTATGCAAATTGGGGCCATTCGGGGCCCACTGAGTTCCGCCGAAAAGGAAAGACACCGCCTCACACACCTTTGTTTTTATTGCGGGGCTAACACACATTTTTCCAGGGAATGCCCCGTGAAACCCAGTCGGCCGCCGGGATCGGGAAATGCCAACAGCCGGGAAGGATTGGGGGCCTCCCGGTAATCTCTTTATTCCCCCAGGCAAAAGGTGGAACCCACGCCCCCTCATCCTGGCATTTACTTGTTCCCATGATGGTACAAGTGGATCCTTGTGTCTCCAAAGTCATACGCACCCTTACTGATTCGGGAGCATCGGGCAACTTCATGGACCTAACCCTGGCCCGCCGCCAGGGAGTCCTTTTCCAAAAAAGACCCCAAACTGAATGGGTGCAAACCATTGACGGATCCCCCATCTCATCGGGCCCAGTACTCCAGTGTACCCCCCCGTTGCTCCTGCACTATTGGAAATCATCAGGAACTCTTACAGTTCGATCTCATTACATCCCTGTTGTTCCCTGTTGTGTTGGGCTTTCCGTGGCTGCACCACCACAACCCTACCATTGACTGGATGGGTCGGAGCCTATGTTTTGAGTTGCCCCAGTGCCACAAAGGGTGCTTGCGCCCGGCACCGGGGATCCTGGGGGGAACTGAACTCCACCCTTGTGATGGTACCTCAAAACTCCCGACAGCCTACGTAGATCTGGGGGTTGTCTTTGACAAACAAGAAGCAGCCGCCCTTCCCCCCCATAGGCCCTATGATTGCCCAATTGAACTACTTCCCGGGACTGAACCCCCATATGGGTGTATATATAACCTGGCCCCCGGGGAGACCGAAACCCTTCGGTCATATATCAAAGAAAACCTTGACAAGGGCTTCATTCAACACTCTTCCTCCCCAGCGGGGGCCCCCCTATTTTTCGTGCCCAAAAAAGAAGGCGATCTCCGCCCTTGCATAGACTATCGTGGTCTTAACAGCATTACAGTCAAGAACCGTTACCCCCTGCCCCTTATTTCCGAACTCTTAAGGAAACTAAGGGGGGCTACAATCTTTACAAAACTCGACCTTCGAGGGGCCTACAATTTGGTTCGGATTAGGGAAGGAGTTGAGTGGAAGATGGCGTTTCGAACACGCTTTGGCCACTTCAAGTATTTAGTGATGCCCTACGGGTTAGTAAACGCACCAGCCACGTTTCAGCATTTTATTAATGACATTTTTCGGGACCTCCTAGATGAATTCCTCGTGGTCTACTCAGACGATATTTTAATCTTTTCTTCCTCTCCCTCAGAACATGTGAAGCATGTGCGCATTGTCCTATCCAGGTTGCGAGTCCATCGATTGTATTGCAAACTAGAGAAATGTCTGTTCCATGCAACCACTGTCCCATTTCTGGGGTTCCTTGTGTCCGCCACAGGGATTCAAATGGAGCCCAGCAAGGTGTCCACAATCCATCGATGGCCCGCTCCCTCCTCGGTTAAAGCGTTACAGCGATTTTTAGGTAGTACCAACTACTATCGACAGTACATTGACAACTACGCACAAAAGACTGTTCCATTGACACAACTGTTGAAGAAGGGAGCGACCTACCGTTGGTTAGCCCCACAACAACAGGCCTTCTTACAGTTGAAAAGGGCCTTTCTTTCTGCACCACTGCTCCAACATCCAGACGTGACCAAGCCTTTCATTGTAGAAGCAGATGCCTCCGACCGAGCCCTAGGAGCAGTGCTCACTCAAACCACTGAAGGCCAGAAACAACGGCTACCATGCGCCTACTACTCTCGGCAACTATCCCCTGCAGAAAGGAACTATACTATCCTAGATAAGGAACTTTTGGCCATTAAGGCAGCATTTGAAACATGGAGGCATTTCCTAGAGGGTGGCCCGCACCCTATTTTGGTCCTAACCGACCACAAGAACTTAATTTACCTCCAGACCGCTCATATCACCAATGGAAGACATGCCCGCTGGGCGCTCTTCTTTGCCCGCTTCCATTTCAAGATTCAATACCGCCCCAGTTCTGAGAATACGATGGCAGATGCCCTTTCTCGCTGTGAAGACCCTATCGACACCTCTCCTTCCTGTCCTGAGCCGGTTATCCCTCAAGGCGTTTTTGCTGCTACCCTCCCGTCACTACAGGATCTTCAATGAGAAAGCCACCAGGTGAGCCCCGTATCTACTAAGTCTCTCACCACTGGACTGTACTATCATAAGGGGTTAGTTGTAATTCCCCCCAAATATCGACCGCAGGTCCTGTGGGCCCACCATGATTCCCCATTAGCCGGACACCCAGGTTATCAACAAACCCTCAAACTCGTTCAACGAAAATTTTGGTGGTCCGGAATCAGCCGGGACGTCGAGAAATACGTCCGAGGATGTTCAGTTTGCGCACAAACCAAGGTCCCACGTCAACTTCCGATAGGGTTACTACAGTTAGCCCCTGCCCCTAAGGGACCATGGCAGAGAATTGCGATGGACTTTATTGTTGGATTACCACCCTCCAAGTGCCATACTGCCATCTTGGTGGTAATAGACTATTTTGCAAAGATGGGACACTTCATCGCGTGCCCCGGAATACCCACCGCAAAGGCCACTGCAGAATACCTGTTGAGGGAAATCGTCCGGCTCCACGGTCTCCCTGGTGAAGTCGTTTCGGATCGAGGCCCTCAGTTCACCTCTAAGTTTTGGAAGGCCCTCTGTAACTCTTCTTGGATTACAGTCCAATTAACCACTGCATATCATCCACAGGCGAACGGACAGGTGGAACGTACAAATCAGCACATTCAATGAAAAAGCCACCAGGTGAGCCCCGTATCTACTAAGTCTCCCACCACTGGACTGTACTATCATAAGGGGTTAGTTGTAATTCCCCCCAAATATCGACCGCAGGTCCTGTGGGCCCACCATGATTCCCCATTAGCCGGACACCCAGGTTATCAACAAACCCTCAAACTCGTTCAACGAAAATTTTGGTGGTCCGGAATCAGCCGGGACGTCGAGAAATACGTCCGAGGATGTTCAGTTTGCGCACAAACCAAGGTCCCACGTCAACTTCCGATAGGGTTACTACAGTTAGCCCCTGCCCCTAAGGGACCATGGCAGAGAATTGCGATGGACTTTATTGTTGGATTACCACCCTCCAAGTGCCATACTGCCATCTTGGTGGTAATAGACTATTTTGCAAAGATGGGACACTTCATCGCGTGCCCCGGAATACCCACCGCAAAGGCCACTGCAGAATACCTGTTGAGGGAAATCGTCCGGCTCCACGGTCTCCCTGGTGAAGTCGTTTCGGATCGAGGCCCTCAGTTCACCTCTAAGTTTTGGAAGGCCCTCTGTAACTCTTCTTGGATTACAGTCCAATTAACCACTGCATATCATCCACAGGCGAACGGACAGGTGGAACGTACGAATCAGCACATTCAACAATATCTCCGATGTTTTTGTAACTATTTACAAGATGATTGGACTGACCACCTTCCCCTTGCTGAATTTACTTATAATAATGGACCAAATGCCTCCCTGGGCGAGTCGCCATTTTTTGTTTCCTATGGATTCCATCCTGCCTTAGGCCTGCCCACACAGCCACTGACGACCGTCCCGGCAGCAGGGGCCCTCGTACAGCGGATCAGGCGAATCCAGCAGCGAGCCCAACAATGCCTCCAGAGGGCCCGCCAGCAATATAAGATCAGGGCCGATAAGCGTAGGAAACCTGCACCTGTACTCAAAGTTGGAGACCTTGTATGGGTTCGCAAGAAGAATTACCCATCTCTTAGTCCGTCCACAAAACTGGATGCCTATATGGGACCTTGCCCCATTCATCGCCGGCTGAACGAGGTCACCTATACCGTAGGGTTACGCCCCCATCTTCGTATCCACCCCTCCTTCCATGTTTCTCTACTAAAAAAGGCTTTCCCCCCCCTTTAACCCCTTCAGCGTACCACGCCTCCTCCCCCCGGTTCTGCTTCAGGGGGTTCCAGATTATGAGGTCCGCGCTGTGTTGGACTCCCATTATATTGGATCTCGTTTACACTATTTAGTGGATTGGAAGCATTATGGGGTGGCGGAACATTCTTGGGAGCCAGCGGCCAACCTGCATGCACCCCATCTTATCCTCGCCTTCCATCGTCACCACCCCTCCCGCCCTGGCCTCCGCACCCTGGTGGGGGGTGGGAGGGGCCTTGGATGGGGGAGTACTGTCACGGCGCGCCCCCGGGCCATGCCTCAGAGGCGGTTGGTGCAGGGATTTCCAAGGAGGACACGGGAGAGGGGAAAAGACATCTTGGCCCCTGCGCAGAAACCGCTCTCCCTGGCCGCAGGGCAAGCCCCACCCCTGCTTCAACGGGACGCCTCTGGAGCGGCGCCACAGACTCCTCCCCCCCGCCAGGCACGTCCCAGACTGAAGCCCCAGCCCCGCCCCGACGCAGCGCATGCCTGGCGGCAGAGCGCGCAAGGCAGGAGGTGGAGCCCTGACCAATTCACAAGGGCCTACACCTGCACCACCCATGAGAGGGATAAAAACGCCGGCGGGGCACTAGTTCCCCGCCGGTAATCGCGCGAAAGACTGGCCCCTTGTTCCTGTGTTGGCAGCTAAGTGATTGAGTTGTGTGGATTGGTGGTGATTGTGTCTTTACTCCTTGTATCTTGCCTTGCTATTTCCCCCCCCCCCTTTTTCCTCTTGTGAACGTGTAAGATTGTGCCTCCAGCACCCCCTTCCCTAATTGCCTTGCTCAGGCCCCAGGTTTGGTGTTCCTCCCTTCGTGCTCCCTTCTCCCCAGCCTCAACCCCTTCCTTCTGGTTGCTTGAACTCCCATCCCCCCTTCCTTATCTTCTCTATCCCCTTCCTCCCCACACCCTGGTCCCTTTCCCCCTTCTACGTTAATCCCTCCCCCGACCTCATTGGGTGTCCTGGGCTGTGTGGCATGGAGAATAATTGGTCCCCTCTACCTTTGTTGCTCTTGAGTGGCACATTCTCTCCTCCCCTATGATGAAACGGGTT
>QEPC01008502.1:279137-296708 GCA_003113815.1 Sphenodon punctatus
CCCCCCCCCCCCCCCGCCAACACCACCAACCTCACGTTGAGCAGCATCAGTGTCAGATCAGGGGCCCTACTGACCTTAATCCCCAAATATCCCGAAACAGGGGGAAGAGTGGGACGCAGGGACAGACACTAAGACCGCTTTCACACCACCTCCCCTGTGCGTATTTTGACTCTGTGAGAGGCTGCGGGAGTCAGAATCTGTGCGGTGTTTGGCCGGTCTGAAAGCCACCCCCCGCGCAGCTTTGCCAGCAAACACATGCAGAGATACAGAGCAAGAAATCTGTGTATGTTTGCCAGCAAACCTGGGGTGGTGGTGGCGCGGGGGGGGGGGGTGTTTCAGACCAGCTGAAACCCGTGCAGATTCTGACTCCCGCAGTCTCTCACAGAGCCAAAATATGCGGTGCCGTGAGAGGGGGAGGTGTGAAAGTGGTCATAGTGTCTCTCTCAATAGTCCTGATGGTCCCCGCCATACCTCCCCATGCTCAACATGACCCCAATGGCTGCCGCTGTCCATACCTCCTCCAAACAAGCTCTCTCACACACATGATTTTCAATTCCCACCCCCTAGAAGGGCCCACAAGGACCAGGGAAGTGGGGAGCTGAAGAGGGTCTCCCAAGCCCAACACTCCCAGAGGCAGAGTGGCAAAAGCAACATTTCTTCCTCTCCCCTTCCCCCATTCATCTCACAGGGGGGCTATGACACCTCCTCCTGCCACCTTCCCCTATGGGGGTTAATTCTATTTTAAAAGAAAACTGTTGGGGTTTTAGTGTTTTATAGATTTTTATTGAATTTTATTGTGGTTTTTGGTATTGTAAGCCGCCTGGAGATGCCGTAGGCATGAGGGGGCGACTAATAAATGTAGAAAAATAAATAAATAAATAAATAAATGATGGGGGGCCAGATCATTCCCTCCCACCCTCTTCCCTATATTTGTACCTCCCTCTCACCAGGGGGCCATAGCACCCTCTTCACACGTCTATTCCCTCCCCGGGACAGAACACTCTCTCCACTCATGACAATCCAACCCACCCATCCCCGCAACCAACCCTAAAACCTATTTTATATCATGATAAAAACAAACAAACCCTCCACCCGCAAACAGCTGCTGCCTTCGGCACCTGTCTTTGGCAGCCGGTACCATGGAGCTGGGCAGCCTAGGTGCAGAAGATGGTCAGCAGCACAGCATAATCCCAGCAAGGACCCAACAGCAGCTCACCCCACTCCACAGTAATACGTGAGCATTTACACAAACAGGTGAGTGACAGTGAATAGGGGTAGGAGGGTTATGGCCAGAGACTTGTGTCTGCTGTCTTATTGATTCAGCCTGGCCAACACTGCAGGCAATTAGGTGATAATGAGGTGATTAGCAGAGTGTCGACTGCATGACTGGCTGTATGGATATTGGCACTTTAATTAACAGGTAATTGCTATATGCTGCTTTAGGGAGGAGGCACTGTCCCAGTCCTTTGCAGAGGCAAAGACCACCCCAATTCCCTCCATGAAGCCTCTCTGGAAAGGAGGGAGCTAGGAGCCTGGCTATTCTCCTGCATGGTGCCTCTGGGGAGGGAAAGACCTCAGGCAGACCTGGGGAAGACAGTCCATTCAGGCTGCCAAGTTATGTGTATGGGGTCCTGTGAGGAGATCAGCTAGAGGGGCTAGGGCCAGTGAGGGTTATCTTGATTTGTGGGTAGGGCTGCTGTGTAACAGTAGGGGGTGGGGGAAAGAAAAAAGAGAGAAGTTGCTGTACCGTTTTTTAATTATTATTGGATTCTGGGGGCAATGCATTGTCTTTTGGGGAGTTAGGTTTGGGTTTTATTTATTTATAAAATAATTTAATACCCCACCCCTCCTGTTCCAAGCAGCCTGGGGCGGCTTACAATGTTAAAACATATAAAATCAATAAAACCATAAAATACAATTAAAAGGAAGGCACAAAATCAAAACTGCCCCCCTCCTCTCACCCCACCCTACACCCCATCTCCCTCACCAAAAGCCAGGTGGAACAGCCAGGTTTTACAGATACAATGGAAGGAGGGGAGATCCGGGGCCACCCAGGCCTCCACCGGGGAGGGAGTTCCACAGCCAAGGTGCAGCCACCGAGAACGCCCTTTCCATAGTGGCCCCCCGAGCCACACAGGGGACCTCGAGAAGGGCACCCCCAGCGGACCGCAGAGGCTGCTCCACAGCACGGAGATCCCGCAGGTAAGTTGGGCCAAGGTCGTATAGGTCTTTATAGGTCAAAACCAATACCTTGAATCAGGCCCGGAAGACTATAGGCAGCCAGTGCAGACTGGTGTAATGTGCTCATGGCGACCTATCCCCGTAAGGAGATGGGTCACTGCATTCTCCGAACCGTCACCATAGGTAGCCCCACGTAGAGTGCGCTGCAATAGTCCAATCTTGAGGTAATGAAAGCATGGACGATGGTGGCCAGGTCACTATCTGAAACATACGGCCGAAGCCATCGCACCAGATGTAATTGGCGAAACGCACTCCTCGCCACAGCCCCCACCTGGAAATCCAGGTGGAGCTACGGATCAAGGAGCATGCCCAGACTACGGACCTGGGATACCAGCGGAGGGTGGACCCCATCAATGACGGGAGCCGCCACATCCACTGCCCTTCCCACCAACATCGCCTCCGTCTTGTCGGGATTCAGTTTGAGTCAGCTCGCCCTCATCCAATCCCCAACAGCTGCCAGACGTCGGGTAAGCACCGAGACTGCCGGGTGTTTATGTGTTTTGTTTATGGCCAAAAAATGTTGCAACTACATGCCAGGAACCAAATTTGCATAAATATAATTTGCAAATTATACAAGTTTTTCCTGATTGTTGTAAACATGCAGAATTTGGCTTTCATGGCTGCAGAAATTTGATTTTTTTCAGTACAGTAAACACAAGTTTCTGGTTATGCCTGAGGTACCAGTACCTCTGGCCCACTTGGGATGCTCTGTCCCTGAAGGCACTTTGCCTGGGATCAGCATCTGTGTGAACGCCACACCCCAGGGCAAGCAGGATATGGCTCCATGATCCTGCAGGTAGTACATTACTGGAGGTGAAGCAGGAAGGCTGTTCATACGAACCATACAGAGGTTACTTGTAGATGCCCAGGGATAACTAACAACTCAGCTCCTCAAAGGGCCAGCAGTAGCTCTCATGCTCCTGGACAAAAAGCCCCATAA
This sequence comes from Sphenodon punctatus, assembly GCA_003113815.1. Taxonomy (NCBI): domain Eukaryota; kingdom Metazoa; phylum Chordata; class Lepidosauria; order Sphenodontia; family Sphenodontidae; genus Sphenodon; species Sphenodon punctatus. The sequence continues at coordinate 282,319 of QEPC01008502.1, forward strand.
GTAATGTTTGTCTTGGGGAGGTGGGAGAGTCCACTGGAACACCTCCTCATATGCAATGTATGGGGAACTTGTTCCCTCGTCTTTCTGACCCCAGTCTTACACCCATCCATGGGGCAGATGCCCTCAATGAGACATTCACCTCCTACTGTTCTGTCCCCACTTCCTCCCAGAGAGCTCACCTACCACTCCCCTCACCTTGAGCATCTCAATGGCAAAGACAAGGGGCTGGGGGTTCTGCTGAAGCTCATCCATGTCAGGGTAGCCCAGTGAGTGGTGCTCATGCATCTGTGCAATGCCACAGCAGTGTCGCTGCCCTTCCAGTGGATCCTTCCCGGCCGCAATGTTCCGCAGGCTCTTCGAAACGAGCGGATACAGCACCACGTGCTGGGGAAAAAAGATACCATTACAGCCATACAGGAACACAGCCAGCTCCCCCTTCCTCATGATCATCAGGATGGGGCTTGGGGAGCAAGGTGTATAGGAAGAAGAGAGTTACCTTGGTGTCACACAGGAATTCAGCGAGCTCCCCCTCCCGCATGGTTCTTAGGACGGTCTCCCAGACAGGCAGCTTGAATTTCTTGCCAATGATGAGCTCCATGGGCTTGCCACAGCTACGGCTGTCATCCAGCACTCGCTGCTCTGGGCTGCAGAGTATTGTGCGGTAGTGGAAGGTGGCCTAGGTAGGATGGGGAGGGCCAGATGTGCATCAACCTTCTCCATGCTCCCCTTCCCTCCCCGAAGATATGTCCTGGCCTATGTCCTAAATATGTCCTTGGTATCCTGCCTAGCATCAGGCCACCCGCTGCTGCAGATGCCACGTGGCACAGGGTTGAAAAGCAGCTCATGTTGCTAGGAGTGCTGACACAGTGATGCTAACCCCTTTCCATAACTGCTGCAGGCACTGCCAAGCATCAGGGGTGGACAACACTCAGGTACAGAGAAGGGCAATGAGAATGATAAAGGGTATGGAAAGGCTTCCGTACAAAGAGAGGCTTGACAAGCTGGGTCTCTTCAGCTTAGAGAATAGAAGATTGAGAGGGGACATGATAGAGGTTTATAAAATCTTGAGTTGTGTGGAACGAGTAGATAGGGAACAGTTATTTACCCTCTCAAACAGTACTAGAACTAGGGGATGCTCCATGAAACTAGCTGCCGGCAGATTTAAAACAAATAAAAGGGAGTACTTTTTCACTCAATGCATAATTAACTTATAAAATTTGTTGCCAGAGGACGTTGTCAATGCCAGTAGTATAGCTGGATTTAAAAAAGGACTGGATAAGTTCTTATTAATTATTATTATTATTAGCAAGCATTTATATAGTGTGAGCAATGTACCTGGTGCTTTACAAAGTAATGTAATAGACATGGTCCCTGCCCTAGGGCTTACAATCTGAGAGTCTTTAAATTCGTAGAGAGTAGGTCCACTAATGGCTATTAACCAAGTAGCTTACGGGATTAACCTCTTACTGTCGGGACCTGGGAGTGAACAACAGGGAATGGATTGCCCATTGTGACTGTTGGTTCTTCTCCCATGATCGAGATTGGCCACTGTCGGAGGACAGGATGCTGGGCTTGATGCACCATTGGTCTGACTCAGTATGGCACTACTTAAGTTCTTATGACCCTGCCTAGCAACATGTCTGCCACTGCTGAGAATGCTACATCCTCAGCATGGATGAAATGCAACTCTCTTCCCACTCCTGCACTCTCCCCCTCCATCCAGTCTCATATCACTGACTGTCTCTCTGACATCTCTGCTTGTATGTCTTGCCACTAACTCAAACTTAATATGGTCAAGACTGAACTCATCTTCCCCCCAAAAAAACAATTCCCCCCCTACTTTCCATTGAGGGTGTCACCATCCAGCTTGTCCCTCAGCCACGTAGCCTGGGATTCATCTTTGACTCTTCCCTCTCCTTTATGCCTCAGATCCAGCTGTTGCTAAATCCTGTTGCTTCGCTCTGTATAATATTGCTAAAATACAACAATGTTTCCTTACTGTTTCCATCACAAAAACCCTAGTCCATGCTCTAGTCATCTATCACCTTGTCTACTGTAAATTCCTCCTTATTGGTCTCCCCTGCTCTGATCTCACCCCCCTCATCTCTGCCCAGTGCTCTGCTGCCAGTCATCCGCCTTGCCTGTTGCTTTAACAGTCAGCCCCTCCTCTCCACCCTGCACTGGCACGCTCTACATGGACGCATTCAGCACAAATTTCTGGTCTTCACCTTCAAGGCTCTTCATGGTCTTTCTCCCCCATATCTCTCTGCTCTTGTATCTTGCCACACACCTGCCCAGAAGCTTCACTCCTCCTCTGCCCCCCCTCCTTGCCTGCTCACAACCACCACTACCCTTGTTCCTCTAAACATCTTTGTCCCTTCTCTCTTGCTGCATCCCATTCCTAGAACTCTCCCTCCCTCCCAATTTTCAAATCCCTCCTGAAAAACCTACCTCTTCCGTCAAGCTTTCTCTAGCTCATCATGAGTGAAACTGCATCCTTTTCCAACCCCTCACTCAGAATTTCTTCCCTGTAACTAAGCTACTAAGTTCCCTATAGCTAAGGTAAGCATGGAGAGTCCAGTGGCACGTTAAAGACTAACCAATATTTATTAGTGCATGAGCATCCGTCAGCACAAGGCTCAGATGAATAGAATGGATAGGCAGTTGGATGTATCCTTGGTTCTCCTGATGTCCACCTCTCCATTGTCAGCCTCCTGGGGTAGGGACCTGTCTATAACTATTGATTGACAGTGCCAGGTATACTGTTGGCACAGGCACTCTGTAAATAATAATAATAATAATATTAATACATGGTGCAGGGCTAGGAAGTGGCAGTACAGAAAGCCTTAGGGACAGGCAATAGTCCCCTCGGGCCCACTGGCAGGCTCAGCCCCGTTTGCCCATCTGGCACGGAGTACAGGGGCCAGCACTCCATGCACTACAGTCAAGTCTTGCCAGGGTGAACCAACAGGCACTGTCTAGACTGGCCTACTTTGGAGGAAAGCCTTTCCCGGAAGGGGGGCGCGACGACTGCAAGCCCCAGTACGTCCCTACAGCCTCATCTCCCCTTGTCAGCCACGCCCCGCCCGACTACTACCACAGAACAAGGGCGGGTCGCCAATGGCTCCAGCCAATCACATGACAGTGCTAGCACGGCCTCTAGGCGGGGAAAAGTCATACCCGTTTCAAGTAACAGCCAATCGCCGCCAAGCTGTTGAATTTCCCCGCCCGTGCATCATAAAAACGTGATTCCAGTACAACCACGGTAGCTACTCCCACAGCGCATGCACAAATACCTCCCCTCGCTATGCCACGGAACAGCATGGCGCATGCGTACTTCGCACTCTCCAAGAGCCCAGCTCCTCTTCGCGCACGCGCATCCCCCACCCGCCCTGGCTGAGCCCCGTTATCTCAGCTGGGGAGGCAGCGGGGTCTGGTCACCTTGGTGCCATCTCGGAAGTCGGCTAGCGGGCCCTCTCCCTCCTGCACCAGCCGCTTCTCGATCCCATCAGATCGGAGCTGCTCGACCAGATCCGCCATCCTAGTACTTCCCCCGAGTCTGGTCTGCCGTGGCTTCGGGTGCGTCGGGAGCTTGATCGGGAATCTTCGTCCTTCTCCGGACTGAGGCGGAACTTCCCGACGAGGCTCGGCTATTTCCGCATCCGGCTTCGGAAGCTTCCGAACCCCACTCGGGAGTTTTCTGTAAGCTGCAGCGGTTCTGCCTCGGGTTGGGCTGCGCTGGGCGAGAACGTCAGCCGCCTCTAGCGGCGGTACCTTGTTACTGCAGGGGCAGTCGCCGACTCAGAGCTGATAACGCGGCAACTCCCCCTTGCCCCTCCGTTTGGCTCCCCTTCACACAAGCACCCCCCCTACCCTGATTCACCCCACTGCTCCCCGAACAACCTCTGTTCCCCCCCCTCACGTCGTGCTCCCCCGCGCCTCTCCGCCCAGGCACCCCTGTCCACTAGGACACCCTGCCTCGCCTTATTCCATTGCTTCCCCCCCACACACACTACCTGGGCTGCTCCCTCGCTACCTCGGCAGCTCCCTGACCCCAACTCAGTCCCCATTCTTCCTGCTCCACCACCACCCAGGTACCCCCTGCCTCCATCTTACCCCCTGCTTCCCCACCCCTGAGCAGCCTCCTGCATGCCTATATGCCCCCCTTGATCCCCTATATGTAGGTATCCCCTGCCTTGTACAGTACCAGGTATACTGCTGGTGCTATAAAAATCACCTAGGCAGCCCCCATTCACCCCCCGTTCCTTGTCACCCAGGCATCTGCCTTGCTACCCCACCACCCAAGCAACCCTGTGCCCCCATTTCACTTCATTCACTGCTCCCCCTGCAATCCTCCCCCCTAGCTGTCTCTGCCCTGCCTCACACCACCCCCAACTCCTAGAAAGCCCTCTGCGCCTCCCCCAGTCAATCTCGTCTCCACCTCACACACACATAGCTTTCCTCCACCTAGGTACCCCTTGCCTCACCTCATGCCCTAGTCCCCTCCACCCAGAAACTCCTATGCCCCCCACTCACCCCACTACCCCTTCTCCCCTCTACCCAGGCACCCCCAGCCCTGCTTCACCCCACCTCACTCTCCTGACCCCCTGGTCCCTTGCACACAGGTATCCCCTGCCCCCACCTCACCATTGGGTGTAATCATTAGTTCTGTATTTGGGAAGGGTGTTCCATGGTTTGGCCCATGTTGTTGCTTTTAGAGCTGAAACATGTACCTGCCAAAAGGAACAAACCCTCGAATCCAAAGAATCTGACCACAAATGAATGAACAGAATAATGAACACTACCCATCTGATCTTCAGTCAGTTGCCCATTTCCACAATTTCAGTTTGTTTGCTTTGTTCATTTTGTCCATTTCCAGTTTTTACTGTTAATTTTTCACCACTCATTTTCAAAACAAATGGAAACCTGAAATGGATGAAATAAGCCAAAATTGCGAAAGACTGATTGCTCAAACGTTTTGGCAAATGTCATTCCAAACAGTGTGTGTGACTGATACATGAGACTGTGTTGTCTTTAGCAGCATTTGTCTATCTTGGTTCATTTTAGGTGAGGAACAGCTGTACAAGGAGAGGCTCAATAGGTTAGGGGTCTCGGGCCGCATTCACATCTGTGGTGGCAGAGAGAGCAGCAAGGGAAAATGCGGCAGCGGGGAGGAGCTAGATGACAAGAAAAGAGCTGGTGTGAATGGGGATCTGCCGCAGTTTCTCTCGCGCATGTCAGGGCAGGATTTTGCGCCCTGACATGCGCGAGAGAAGCCGCAGCAGATTCTCCGTTTGCACCAGCTCTTTCCCTGTCATCCGGCTCCTCCCCGCTGCCATGTCTTCCCTCGTCGCCCTCTCTGCCGCCATGTTCCTTCTGAATGCCACCCTGTGTCAACGCCATTTTTTTCTCACTTGGAAAAAAATAGACATGCATATAATCTTTTCAAAAACCATCTATGTTTGACATCCAAATTCAGTAAAGCTGTATGTTAAGATTTTATTAGAAAATTGAAAGACAAAAAAAAAAAAACCACTGTTGCAAAAGTTATCAAATCACTTTTTCCTAGCTTTCTTGACGGCAAAACTGCTCAAAATCCAGATCTGCCTTTTATCAAACACAACCTACAAGGCAAACAATTTCGCTTCTCTGCCTTGGTTTTACCGTCATATAAGACACCACCTCAGGGTTAGCATGCAACTTAATTCATGGTTTTAAAGTGCTTTAGCACAACAGGAGCAAAAATTAGCCATTATTACAGTACTTAAAATCCTTTTCTCATTTTTATTGTTTATTAGTTTAAGCAAGAAAATTACGTACATAAAAGAAAACACATATTCCACAATTATGTGTTGACTTTATCCTGACAATGTCTCAATCTCCTGCTCGCTGGATTACAGAAGATTTCAAAGACCGTATAGTCCAATCATCAATACTTCCTTAAAATATGATTACCCCAATAATCAGCTAACAACATTATGATCCAATGCAAGCTGCCCTGCACACATGGGAAATAGCTAAAATTTAGGACAGGCTGAGACAGACAAGCACACGCCCAACTGACCCTAAAAAGGCGGGCCCTCTCCAAGTCTTGGAGCTAACAACTAGCAACAGTATAGCAATCATAATGGTTACTCTGATACTAGTACCTTAGAAAGTAAGACCATGTGCACAGAGCCCATTCTCACTGCCCCCCTACCTTAATCCTTTTTCATGTGCCCAGACCCAAAGCATATTAGGTGTAAGCAAATGCACCAAAGAATTAGCAAAAACAAAGAAATCTCCCAAATCACAAGATCTTCATCCATTCATATATTCCTGCAATACTGTACTCAAGGAACAAACACATTTTGCACACACACACCCAATCAGACACTCCCCCCATTCCCTTCCACAATCACTCTGCTCCCCCTTGTAGGAGAAAGTAGCTAAGTTGCACACAGGCAAAACAGGGAGAGTTTTGGGCACAAGAACTGCCTCTTCCCCAGCACCAAGCAAGGTGCCCAGTGGGAAAGCCTTGGGGCCAAGGAGATGGAGCAGGATGTGACAGGCTTCATGGGGAACAAGGGGGTCAGGGAGAGCAGGTGCTTAGTGGTCAGGAGGCTGGAAAGCACAGTGCCCTCCACAGCCCCCGCTGCTGGGCTCAGCACAGAGCTCTCCACTGTGATCTCCCCACAACTGGGAAGTTTGGGGGGCTGTGGCCACTTTGGGGAGGGTTGGTCCTGTGGCCTGGGGGACCTTGCCTAGCCAGGCATCAGAACCATACGGGGCTTAGGGGAGCCTCTACTAGCAGCTCCAGCCTGACTGTGTTTGAGGGACTTAGGGGCTCCATGGACTCAGACTGGACCACACACACTTAGCAGGGGAGGGTGGTGAGCTTGAAAAACACCAGAGAACTGAACTGCAACAACCCCCACAGCAGAGAGCAGGTTTCCATCCCCTTGAAAGCCCAGCATCCTCCAACCCATGCACCTTCAAAGGGGACTCTCTCCCCTTGCCCTTTCCCTGGCAAAGGAGTTCCCTTCCCCTGATATACCCTCCCCCAAAAGGATTTCAAAACCAGAGCCGGCCCCAGGCATGTGCCACGTGTGCAGCCGCACATGGCCCCACAGTCAGCTGAGACTCAGCGCTTGCCTGGCTGGGCAGCAGGCTGCAGCCAGCTTCTCCCCCAATAAGTTCTTCTGCCTCCCCTCCCTGGCTCTGGTCCCCATCTCCCACCTGCCTCTGCCTGCTAGCAGCAGCGGCAGGGACACCAGGACACTGATCAGACTGGGAGATAAAGCTGTTTGTTTACAAACAACTCCCCATGTGAGTGATCAGAAGGTTGTTACCTTGTAAATAAGTTCTTTGAGATGGCTCCCAACATTCTCACCACTGGATTATGCACGCTCACCCTGTTCAAATAATAGATCACGTGATGGTCTCGAGCTATTCTAGTATAAAAAGCACTCCCCCTCAGAATGACAATTCCTTTCAACCCTTTCTAGGAATATTAAGAAAAAAATTCCATGCGGGGCTGGAAGGGTGGGTGTTGTGAGAATGTTCAAAGCCATCTCAAAGAACCTTGTTTTAGAAGGCAGCAACCTTCTGTTCTTCGAGTGGCTCCTCACAGTCTGTTTTTACATGACTCTGCCCAGTGGGAGGTCCATGGACGCGCCAGTATGTGGGCGAGCCATGCACATGACCGCACACGCATCCCCACTCATCCGCACCCACGGAGTAACTGCCATTTTCCCCGGTTGCTCCATGCATGGGGATGTGTGTTAGGTGGGCGTGCACATGCACGCACCCCCACTCACTGTGGGTGCGTGCCCTGCGTCATTCACATGGGGCTCCCCCACCCATGAGCACGCAGAAATCTCCGTGTTCATGGGTGGGAGAGGCCCACGTAAAAAGGGCCACATTCTCACAACTCTCTTACTTATACTATCTTAGGTAGGAATTTAGAAAGTAAAGCAATATCTATTCTATCTTTGAAAATCTGCAAATATGGTTCTGAGATTATTATGGCTGCTATTTCACTAACTCCTCTTAATGAAGTTATTGCTAACAGGAATACTGTCTGTAAACCCCCATACCATAACCAGTTCATTTGTGCCCCCCATATAATCAATTCATGTTGCCCCAGGAGCGCAAATGAAATGGTTATGGGTGGGGGGGCAGCATGAATTGATTATATGGGGGGCAAGGGCACAAATTAACTGGTTATGGGGTGGGGGCAGCATGAATTGATTATGGGGGCACAACTGAACTGGTTAGTTATATGTTTCTTTTCATAGCATAATGCACTTAATAGGTTGGCTGCATTTTGGGTGTCGTCTGTGTTTGATAGCAGCACCTCTGGACCGGTCGCATTGCATGCGTGCACAAGGCACAGGCGGCACCAAGAAGCAACAGGCCCTGGAGGCCAGGCTGGCTAAGCTCCCCCAGTAAGGCAGCGGACGCAGTCAGTCTCTCTGTGCCTGCCTCACTGCCCTCCCGGCTGCCCCTGCAATGGAACCACTCCTGGGGAGTGGTCGTAGATGTTCGGCTAGGGAGGTGGGGGGCCATGCTTGTCTATGGTCACTCGGCTGAGCGCCTGGTAAGGCAGCCAAGGGGTGCCAAACCGGGGGTGGGGGGCGGGATGGGAATCCTTCCTGTCCAGAGGGAGTAAATTTTATGTAAATGTACACATTTGCATAATTAGGTGGGGCCTAATTATGCAAATTAGACCCCACAACAAGACTTCGCACATAGCCTCATAAACCCTGGGGCCGGCCCTGTTCAAAACTCACCAGCCACCTATGGGGATAGGAGATGTAGCTGTTTAAAATCCAAATCCATGGACCATGTCTATGAAGCATGAGTGTAATTATGAAAAGGAGCTAAGGAGCGGCTGTGGAACTCCCTCCTGACAGCGGTCCGTCTGGCCTCAGACCTCCCCTCTTTCCGTAGACAGTGTAAGACCTGCCTGTTCCGCCGGGCCTTTGCTGAGGGAGACGGGTGATGGTTGGGGTTCTTTTTGCTTGGGTTATTTTAATGTTTTATATTTTATTATATTTGTTTTTATAATGCTGTTAGCCGCCCTGAGATTCGTAAGTAGGAGGGGGCGGCATAAAAATGTGAATAAATAAATAAAATATGAATGTCCATATAACCCCCAACTTTTGACTTTCAGACAAAAAGGCTGTGTTGACTGTGTTGCTCAACTTTAGATGTGTGTCAGGAAGGGGGGGGGGGAGGAGTTAATGGGCTAGTTGCTGATTAAATTTACAGTTCAAAAGGGTTTTTATTAGGCTGTTTTACAGGGACTTAGGAAGGCATTCTTCAGGCATAGGTGGTGGAGAGAGTCTTGTGTTTTGAGCAACAGGAGAATAAGAGCAAATTCCTCAACTCACTGAAGTGAATGGTTCAGTCTGTGGAGCACACGATAACCCAAAGTACTGAAATTCCCCACTTCTGGGGTTACATTGAGACATGACGCTAACCACCCTTTAACCACCCTTGGTGGTTATGCATGTTGCAGGGCTGCATAGGGCACCAATACAGCCCTGCAACATGCATAAATAACCACCAAGGGTGGTTAAAGGGTGGTTAGCATCATGTCTGTTTTCACCCATTGTCACTGACCACTGCTACTACCTTAGAAGAAGGAAAATGGGATCTGAATTTGATCATTCAAACATAGTACTGTTTGTCATTGTTGATTATTATTATTATTTTATTCAGCATTTATGTAGCGCCAGCAATGTACCTGGCACTTTACAATTATAAGAAAGAGACAGTCCCTGCCCTAGCAGGCTTACAGGGAAAACACAGGAAGAGACAAGGAAACATACACCAACTCATGAGGTCTCTGTTGATGTGGCCCCCTCCATGTGTGAGGCCCAGGGCAATTGCCGCCGCCCCCCCCCCCCCAAAAGGGCTTGACCGAAGAACGTCCAAAGCTGTTTCCAGCTGCAGCCTGGATTTACTGTGTAAAGTTGCAGCCTGCCATGGTGCCTGAGATCTTGTCTCCATGCACTTTCTGCAGCTAAAACTGCTACTGGAACAGGGACCCATCTCTATAATCATGACTGTTCAGCACCAGGTGCTGGTGCTTATATAAATTATTATTACTACTGCAATTAATACTGCACAAATGGGGGGCGCAATGTGCATGCACAACTGCTAGAAGTGCTGAAATTCCACTCCTCCCGGCAAGGGGAAAAAAGCACGCAAAAACAGCAACAATTAAAAAAACCTAAATAAAACAAAACCAAGAATCAGGCAGGGGAGTTTTCGGGGCATGGGCGCAGCTAAAAAATCGGCGAAAAAGGGCCGATAACGTGGTACTACCAGCACCAGCAGGCAGCAGGGCCTGCACACGAAGGAGACAAGGTGAGCGGTAAAATGGCGGCCGCGGCCCAGCCCAATGCCCCGGGGGACCCAGAGAGGGAGCAAGCAACAATGGACATCATACTTGCTGAAATCAAAGCATCAAGGGCAGTAGCTCAAAAAGACAAACATGAAATACTAGAAAAATTAACAGAGTAAAATACTCGGTGGAAGAAGGGAACAAAAAACTTGAAAATTTGAGCAAGCGCTTGGAAGGTGCTGAAGAATGCATATCAAACCTGGAAGACCAGTCACTAAATGCATAAAGTGACTTGGCAAAGATAAAAGAATCCCTGACTCACTTGAGTGCTAAATGTGAAGACCTAGAGAGCAGGTCCGGGCACAGCAACCTGCGCATCATGGGGGTGAAGGAAGGTGCAGAGGCAGGGGGAACACAGGAATTATTGAATCAAATCTTTACAGAAAACTTCCCCAATCAAAAACATCTCCATAACATGGAGATAGAGAGAGTACATAGAACATTGCGCCCCAAACTGAAAGAAAACGATCCCCCAAGAGCTATCATAGCTAAATTTCTAAAATTTAAAGACAAAGAAGCCATACTAGCTGCAGAAAGAAAAAAAAATCAAGCCATGGAACACAAGGGCAATAAGCTAAAGCTGCAACCAGACTACACACCCGATACCATGAGGAGGCGTAAAGCATGGTCTGAATACTTTGCTGAGCTGATAGATAGAGGACTTAAACCTCAACTCTGGCATCCAGCCAAACTGACCATTTTAATCAATGGCCAAAGAAAGGTCTTTGAAGATACCTCAGATTTGGAGATTTTCATCCAAGCGCATAAAGCTACGCAGCAGAACGCAGACTAACTCTAAACCACCACCACCACCACCCCCCAGCAGATAAGCACTACATCTAATACAATCTGATCTCTTTATTTGCCTCTCTTATATAGGTTTATTAACCTTAAATACACCTTGGTTATAATTATATTGTTAAGTTATAAATTGCTTATATCATTGTACTTCATTGCGCGATTATATGTAGAATGTAAAGGGGTGTGTTGAACCCAGGTATCCACCTAGCCCTGTGCAGAATAAGATAAGAAAAAATAAATAAATAAATAAATAAATAAATAAAAATAAAAAGCCAGAAAGGGCGGGGAGGAGAAAGACTACAAAGATAAAAAAAGAAGAAAGAAAGAAAGACAAAAATAAGATGCTCCCCCCAAAAAAATTCAGTGACACTGAGAAGGAGAGAACATGTGGTTCCATTGGGCACGAGGTGCCAACTTGCATACCAAAGTTGTTGTTTATGTTAGTATGTTATCAGGTAATGTTATGTTTTGCCAAGTTTGTTTTACTTAAATACAGGACGTCTGCTACGCCAAGAATAAGCACTTGCCACCCCACCAGAATGCACCAGTCGAACCTAGACAGAAAACTAAAAAAATCAGTTACAGGGGAACCCCATGGCAGTAGCACAAATTAACAAACCTAACTTGAAATTCCTGACCCTAAACCACCCCATCAAAAGGAAGAAGATAACAGACTTAATATTAGATCAGGCAATAGGTGTCTTTTTTATACAGGAATCTCATCTAGTTCAAAAAGACCTCAATCAGTTTGCAAGCCATAAATTGGGAGACATATACACTTCTTGTGGGTGGAAAAAGAAGGCAGGAGTCATAATAGGCTTCTCAACCTCAACAAACTTTAAATTATCCCACACAAAGAAAGATACGGAGGGTAGATTCCTTTTGATAAAAGGCACATTAAACTCCCAACAGGTAACGTTAGTCAACATCTACGCCCCAAATGAAAATACTCACCAATTCTTCCAAAAACATATCCCTATCATCAGCCAAAATACAGAGGGCCTGCTTATTGTGCAAGGTGACTTCAACTCCCCACTGTCAGCCTTAGATCATTCCACCCGCTCACAACTCAAAAAACCCATAAAAATATAGCTGCAGTGATCTCACAACACGACCTGCTTGACACCTGGCGTTGTTTAAATCCCACCACTAGGAGTTATACCTACCATTCCATGGTACACAACATGTATTAAAAAATAGATCACATACTCCTAGAAAAGGATTCCCTGTACAGATGTCTAAAATACGAAGTAATGCCAGCAACATTTACAGACCATAATGCACTACTATCCATCTTCGCTTGGGGGGCTTCTGAGCAGACACCTGGGCACACATGGCAACTTGACAGAGGCTTTCTAAAATGTGAAGGGATAAAAGGTCAAATAGCTGTAGACCTGAAAGAATATTTTGATATAAACGTTGAATCTGTGCTTTCCCCACAAACGCTCTGGGAAGCAGTAAAGCCTGTAGTTAGAGGCAAATTCATAGCCATCAAGGTGGGGATAAATAAAAATAGGCGAAAGAGAAATGCAGAGCTCTATAAGCAACTACAACTCCTGGAAAGTGAAAATAGCACATTCCCTACCAAAAAAAACCAACTTGAAATTCAAAAAATAAAAAGTGAGATTGAGACAATTGAAACACAAAAAATTACACAATTAAGATTAAACGTTTTTATTTTCAAAATTGTAACAAGCCAGGTAAAGTCTTAGCCCAAATGACTAAAAATAGGCGAAAAAAGTCTTCTATCCCTGTAATAAAACTCCCAGGAGGAAATAAAACATCCAACCAAGATGAAATTCAGAACGCGTTTGCAGACTTCTACCAGAAATTATATACATCTTCCAATCCAGATCCTGTGGCGATAAAAGAATTTATAAATAATTATAATATCCCCAAATTTAAGAGGGACCAAATTAAATTTCTCAACGCCCCTATAACCAATGGGGAAACCAAATTAACAATAAAAGAACTCGTCAAAAATAAAGCATGTGGCCCCGATGGACTCCCAGCAGAGTTTTATCAAACATTCAGTGGCATCCCGACCCCACACTTAACTAATACTTATAACAACATCTGGGAAGTGCAGACAATGCCCCCAACCTTTTATGAAGCAGTAATAACCCTAATCCCCAAACAGGGCAGGAACCAGGAGGAATGCAGAAACTACAGACCCATATCGCTACTAAATGTAGACTGTAAGATATTCGCTAAAATATTGGCCAACAGACGAGCTGCAATTATTGATAAAGTAATACACATGGACCAGACAGGCTTTATCCCCAATAGACTCGGAATAGATAATATCAGACGAACGGTCAACCTCATCATGGCGGCATGCAAGACCAATACCCCAACATTAATATTATCAGCAGACGTGGAGAAGGTCTTTGACAGATCGGAGCCGGAGTGTCTGTATCAGGTAAAGCATGGGTATAAAGGGAAAATTTTTAAGGGCAATCAAGGCCCTGAATTTAAAACCTAGCTCCCGCTTATTAATAAATGGCAACCTTTCCAAACCATTTTATCCATCCAGAGGCACAAGGCAGGGATGCCCCCTCTCCCCCCGCCCTCCCTCATCCATGCCTTCGTCACCTCGAGGCTGGACTACTGTAATGCGCTCTACGTGGGGCTGCCCTTGTTCCTGGTTCGGAGGCTGCAGCTAGTGCAGAATGCAGTGGCCTGGTTCCTTTCGGGGACGGGTCGTCGGGAGCACATAACACCTGTGCTCCGGACTCTGCACTGGTTGCCAATAGCGAGCCGAGCCAGGTTCAAGGTTCTGATATTAATCTATAAGGCCCTTCATGGTCTGGGCCCCTCGTACCTCAGGGATCGGCTCACCCTCCGCGCCCCTCCGCGGCTCCTTCGGTCTTCTGGGGGTGCCTTCTTGGAGGTCCCCTGTGTTAAGCAGGGGGCCACAATGGAGAGGGCATTCTTGGTGGCCGGGCCGCGCCTTTGAAATTCCCTCCCGGAGGAAGCTCGCCAGGCCCCAAACCTTTTAACGTTCCATCGAATTTGTAAAACCTGGCTGTTCGCCCAGGCCTTTGGGGAGGGGGGGTTAGGGAGGGTTTTTATCCTCCTTCATCCTCATTTATTGTATTATTTATCATGTTCCCTGGTCCTGTTTTAATTGTTGTATTTTATGCATGTTTTAAATATTTTATGTTTGTATTTATATATATATATATATATA
>QEPC01008502.1:305757-382474 GCA_003113815.1 Sphenodon punctatus
GGGGGGGGAAGAGGGGAACATCTGTTCACCCACCCCTTGACCCCCACCCGTGGTCCGAACCACACCACGGCCTGCGGTCAATTCGGGCGGCCGTAACGTCTGAAATCACCCCAAAAGTATCTCTGTTCGCAGACGACTTGCTCATATATCTCACACAGCCACAAAGCACGGTCCCTAAAAGCCTCCACCTCATAGATCAATTCAGTCGAATCTCAGGATACAAAATTAACTATCAAAAATCACAGGCACTAATATTGACAAAGAATAAGGAGGTCAGACAGTATATCGCAAGACAAACCCCTTTCACAATAGCGCAATCCCAATTTAAATATTTAGGAGTAAATATCATTAGAGAACACGAAAAGCTCTTTAAAGCCAACTTCCCCAGTATACTCAACCAGATCTGGACGGAAATAGTAACGTGGCAGCGTCTCAAAACCTCGTGGCTAGGCTGTGTCAACCTATTCAAAATGATTGTGTTACCAAAAATCTTATATAAAGCGATGGCCCTCCCAATACACTTACCTACCTACAGCATTCATTAAGCAATGTGAACGAACCCTAATGGACGTAGTCTGGAAAGGGAAAAAGCATATAATTAATAAAAGGACTTTAACCAGAAAAAAAGTCATGGGAGGGATCAATATGCCTGGCCTAACAAGCTACTTCAAAGCAACATCACTCAGAACATTCAAATATTGATTTCACCCCACAGCTAACACTACATGGGTAGAAATAGAAAAACATATCCTGGCTGTACCTAACTTTCAAGAGCTACTTACCAATAATAAAAAGACTGAAAAGAATGAAATACATAGCCACCCATTTGCACCTGCAGCTATTCGTCACTGGCAGCAGGTGTTGCATAAGCTAAAGTTATCCCACTATGCTACTCCATTCTCCCCCATAAATTCACAAGAAGCAGAACAGAACAGAATAGCTCCAGGCCTACACAAAATACTTACCAAGTGCAATATTCTGAGAGCGGAACACTTGTTCCAGGACAGACGATTTATATCAATTCAGGATCTAGAAAATAAAACAAAGGTAAAAATAGACACTTTTCAATACTTGCAATTAAAAGCTACATACACAACTAAGGACAAAGGAAAACACTATGCTAGACGTCCCACTAACATTGAAAAATCTTATTTGGCAACTCACCAAACAAAGGGATAATAGCCAGGATATACGGAGCGTTGATCAAGATTGAAGCCAGTAGACAAGTACCTTGCATTGTAAAGTGGGAAAAAGAATTAGGGGGGAAATTTAATGAAAAACAGGTGGCTGCAATTTGGCAACACATGCATGAAAGTGCTAGCTCCTTGGAAGTCAAGGAGACAAATTAAAGTAACTTTAAGATACTATCTTAACGCCCCACCAATTTAAAAACACTGATGGCCCCGATCCTGGCCTATGCTGGCGGGCATATGGGGAACAAGGCACGTACCTGCACTGCTGGTGGACATGCCCTAGAGTGCAACCTCTATGGCGTATAATCTGGTCCTATATGAAAAAAGCTACCGGCATTGAAGTTACCATTCCGTGCAGAATCAGCACTCCTGGGGTTGTACCCAAATATACCGCTGCTAAACTACCACCAAGACACCTGCAAGGTAATGACTCTTGCCAGAATAAACATCATTGCCCAAAACTGGAAAACCGCAAGAGACATTTCGGAGACAGCATGGCTGAACGCGTTTGGTACATGTATTCCATGGAAAAAATTGCAGCCACGCAAGAGAACAGCTCCAAGAAATTTACAACCAAATGGTTCACGTGTATAGGGGTCATCCAAGGAAACACGCTGAAAGAATAATACAAGTCATTTCTGGTAGACTACACAGTATAAAACTCTGGACAGTAAAATGGGTACCTATGCTGAAAAATTCAGAGACTTAGCTCATGTTTGAATGTTCGTTTGTTTATGTTGTTTTTGTTATGAGTTTTTTATAATAAAATTTTTAAAAATTGGGGAAAAAATACTGCACAAATACAGGATTTAATAATGAACTGTTGATCTACTCCAGAGATTTTCAGCCTGGTGCTCGGGAGCACCAGAGTGCTCGGGAAATGTGTAAAAGTGCTCCCCAAGCCAGCTGTCATTAGTGCTCGGGAGCACATTCGCACATGTGAGGCATCGGACTGAATTGCAGAGGGGTACAATCTATGCAAATCATTCATAAAATTATGCCGTGCTCCCAAGTAGTCACATATGTCACTCTAGTGAGTAGTCACATACGTCACTCTAGTGCTCATGACTGAAAAAAGGTTGAGAACCTCTGATCTACTCTTTTATTAGCTCAGATATGCCACTGAAAAGTGTCTGAAAGGGTAGACAGGAAGACCTGTCACTGTAATTGGAAGGTGCATAGCTCCAATAAAACATGTTATTAGCTTTAGGTTGACTGTGTCACACCCCACATAAATGGCCTCAGTGGTGCCAATCATAAGAACAGTGCGAGTCCCAGGCTGTTACCCAACATCACCCTTGGGTTCCACATCTATGAGAACTTTTTCCTTGCAAGGGGGACCTGCCACAGCACCCTAACCCTACTCCTCACATGGGAGAGAAATGTACCTAATTCTAAGGGTGTTTTTTACATAAGCACCTCCCCACCCATCAACTACCCATCATGCATGTGGCAGGGCCACATTGGTGTCCTATGCAGCCCTACAAAATGCATGTTGGTGGGTAATGGGTGGGGACCAACAGAGCCCCGCCTCAAGGCCAGTGCAGAAGATCAAGTCCAGGGTATGCCCTCCATCATGTGTAGGGTCGATGACAACTTGAGACAGGTCCATGGTTGCCATGGCGGCCATGAACACATGCTCCGCCCTGCCGAGATTGGCATCGTCATCGATATTGAAGTCCCTCAAGACTATCGTCCTTGGAGACCACAACACCACCTCTGACACCAGCTCTGTCAAAGCGTGTACGGACACTGCCATACAGGTAGGTGCATGGTATACTAGCAGCATCCCCAAACTGTCTCCTGCCAAATCAATCACAAGATGGAGACCCTCACAACCCAACATCAACTGCCCTCGATACCTCCTAACAGACCATTAATCCCTAAAAATAATGGCTACCCCCCCTCGCCCCCCATCCCTCTGACTGTGGCTGACGCTGCACGGAGTACCCAGCCAGCACCAGATCTTCCAAAAAAGGCCCCAACTCTGCGTCCAGCCAGGTCTCCGTGATACACACGAAATCAGCTGCACAATCCAGGATCAACTCCTGGATTGTTGATGATTTATTAGCAGCCAACCTCACATTAAACAGCAACAGCTTCGGGCTAGGGATCCTCTCATCATGAACCACCACACCCTCAACATGGCACGAAAGATAAGGCAGGAGCCTTAACTTGCAATTTCCATGCTTTTTAGTGCATCATTGAATTTGCAAGAGCCGTAACTCTTCTGGTAAACCGGAGGGGTTTTTTAATATGGAATTTTGTTTTATTTATGTTTATTATTGTAATCGTTAGATGTCTTTAATTTAAATGCAAAAATCATGCAGGCTGGGATTTGACCCTACCTTCCCAAACTTCACAGACAATGCACTAATCCATAAGGCCACAAATAAAATACTACAGAAGTAATGTAAAAGGGAAACATCATTTATTACAGAGAGCATAACATCTGGCCAAGACATGATGTAAAAGACCAAAAACGAAGGGGAGACCTTTATGTGGTGTTTCAGCTTGTAGAAGTGGGAGGAGCGGGTGTAAGAACTTATTTTATTTAATTGTTAATTGCATTTAATTTAAATACAGAATCACCCACAGTGGGATTTGAACCAACCTTGCCAAGTATCACAGCAAATGTACTGTCCCACTAGGCTACAGGATGTGTATCAAGTCACTAAACTTTTTAAAAAAAATTTTTAATGTTTTTCTGATCTGTAAGCCACCCTGGGCCTTTGAGAAGGATGGCATATAAATAAGATAGATAGATAGCATTGTTTCACAGAGAACATAGGGCCTAGCCCAAACATTTATTTAATTAAACTACTTGAATGCTTTTATTTTTTAAAATTTTTAAATGCAGATCACCCAATAAAATTTTTATTTAAGTGCTAATTGAAATCAAATTGCAGCCTTACCAAACCTTTGATTCAAACTAGGGTTGTACATTCCAGTTTGGATAAAACACAAACACACAATCCACCCCCTTTTTACTTCTGTATTCAAAACAAATACTTACTTACATGCAATTTTCAGATATGAGTTACAGCGTGTTTTGTGCCTCCCGAAAGCCATGAAATTCAATGAGTTTGCCCAGAGGGCCAAGGACAAAACCTTAGGTAACTCCAACAGAAAGGGGGATGATGCAGAGGAAGTACCAGCAAGAGAGACGTTGAAGGAGTGGTTTGAGAGATAGGAAGATAACCAGTCAAGAACTGAGTCTTGGAAACCAAGGGAGCAAAGTTAATCAAGGAGGCCATGTCAAAGATGTCAGAGAGACCGAGCAGGATGGAATAGAGGGCCTCAGACTTGGCTAAGAGAAAGTCATCGCTGATTTTAACAAGGGCAGTTTGAGTCAAGTGGAGAGGACAGAAGCCTGATTGAAGTGGGTCAAGGGAGGAACTGGAAGAGAGGAAATCAAGACAGTTCACTCCAAGAGCTTGGGAGCAAAGAGGAGCGAGACAGGATAATAATTGGAGGGGGTTAAGAATGGTCTTAAGGATAGGGGAGACATTGGTGTGTTTGAAAGCAGATGGAAAGGACCAGGGAGAGAGGGTGCAGTGGTGGGGGCAAGTGCAGTTAGGAAACAAGAGGGGTTAGGACCAAGGGGACAGGTGGAGGTGGAGATTGGATGAAGAGAGGAGAGAGGTGTCCTCATCAAGGGAAGCTAGGGAGAAGGAAGATAGAAGAGGAGCAGGGAAGGAAATGTATGTATTTGAATTTATACACCACTCTTCCCACAGTGGATCAGGGTGGCTTACAATCTGTAAAACAAAAAAAATAGTGCCAATAAAACAATAATAAAATAAATACAATAAAAACTCCCATGCTCACTCCAAAAAAAACTTCCCATAACCTCCAGCCAACCCCTATCCCCGCCTGCCAAATGCTTTTTCAAATAAAAAAAGTTTTGCACCACCCCTGGAAGACGCTTAGCCCTGGATTTAAGCAACCCTGCTGGGGACAAGTGTGCCACAAAACTGGGGCAGCAACCAAGAACGGCATGCCACACAGCCCCATCCCATGGACAAGGGAAGCAGCTAGAACCTGCAAGAGGGCGCTCCTGACTGACCGTAGGGGCCACAGTGGAACATGGTAGGACAACCGTTCTCTCAGATATGTGGGGCTCATACCATTTAGGTCTTTAAAGGTCAAAACCAGCACCTTGAATTGTGCCCAGAAAGCTGTAGGTAGCCAGTGCAGACTTCGGAGCACCAGTGTAATGTATTCCTGGCAACCTGTCCCCAAAAGGAACTGAGCTGCCACATTATGCACCAGTTTCAGCTTCCGAACAGTCATCAAGGGCAGCCTCATGTAGATCACATTGTCATAATCTAGCCTCAAAGTGATGAAAGCATGGATGACAATGGCCAGATCCGAGTCAGAGAGAAAAGGCTGCAGCCTCCTCACCAGATGGAGTTGGTGAAAAGTGCTCCTGGCCACCACCACAACCTGATATTACAGGCATACCAAGGGATCCAGAATCACTCCAAGGCTGCAAACCTGAATGACCAGAGGGGGCCGGACTCCATCAATAATAAGAGTCCCAATCCCCTCCAAGTCACAAGGCCGGCCAACCATCATCACTTCAGTCTTGTCAGAATTCAGCTTCAATCAGCTCACCCTCATCCAGTTCCCGACAGCAGTCTTTGGGACCTGGGTTGGATGAAAAAGGGAGGTAGAGCTGAATGTCATCAGCATATGACACCTCACTCCAAACCTCCAAATGACCTTGTCCAGCAGCCTCAGATACACATTGAACAAGAANTTGATGATTTATTAGCAGCCAACCTCACATTAAACAGCAACAGCTTCGGGCTAGGGATCCTCTCATCATGAACCACCACACCCTCAACATGGCACGAAAGATAAGGCAGGAGCCTTAACTTGCAATTTCCATGCTTTTTAGTGCATCATTGAATTTGCAAGAGCCGTAACTCTTCTGGTAAACCGGAGGGGTTTTTTAATATGGAATTTTGTTTTATTTATGTTTATTATTGTAATCGTTAGATGTCTTTAATTTAAATGCAAAAATCATGCAGGCTGGGATTTGACCCTACCTTCCCAAACTTCACAGACAATGCACTAATCCATAAGGCCACAAATAAAATACTACAGAAGTAATGTAAAAGGGAAACATCATTTATTACAGAGAGCATAACATCTGGCCAAGACATGATGTAAAAGACCAAAAACGAAGGGGAGACCTTTATGTGGTGTTTCAGCTTGTAGAAGTGGGAGGAGCGGGTGTAAGAACTTATTTTATTTAATTGTTAATTGCATTTAATTTAAATACAGAATCACCCACAGTGGGATTTGAACCAACCTTGCCAAGTATCACAGCAAATGTACTGTCCCACTAGGCTACAGGATGTGTATCAAGTCACTAAACTTTTTAAAAAAAATTTTTAATGTTTTTCTGATCTGTAAGCCACCCTGGGCCTTTGAGAAGGATGGCATATAAATAAGATAGATAGATAGCATTGTTTCACAGAGAACATAGGGCCTAGCCCAAACATTTATTTAATTAAACTACTTGAATGCTTTTATTTTTTAAAATTTTTAAATGCAGATCACCCAATAAAATTTTTATTTAAGTGCTAATTGAAATCAAATTGCAGCCTTACCAAACCTTTGATTCAAACTAGGGTTGTACATTCCAGTTTGGATAAAACACAAACACACAATCCACCCCCTTTTTACTTCTGTATTCAAAACAAATACTTACTTACATGCAATTTTCAGATATGAGTTACAGCGTGTTTTGTGCCTCCCGAAAGCCATGAAATTCAATGAGTTTGCCCAGAGGGCCAAGGACAAAACCTTAGGTAACTCCAACAGAAAGGGGGATGATGCAGAGGAAGTACCAGCAAGAGAGACGTTGAAGGAGTGGTTTGAGAGATAGGAAGATAACCAGTCAAGAACTGAGTCTTGGAAACCAAGGGAGCAAAGTTAATCAAGGAGGCCATGTCAAAGATGTCAGAGAGACCGAGCAGGATGGAATAGAGGGCCTCAGACTTGGCTAAGAGAAAGTCATCGCTGATTTTAACAAGGGCAGTTTGAGTCAAGTGGAGAGGACAGAAGCCTGATTGAAGTGGGTCAAGGGAGGAACTGGAAGAGAGGAAATCAAGACAGTTCACTCCAAGAGCTTGGGAGCAAAGAGGAGCGAGACAGGATAATAATTGGAGGGGGTTAAGAATGGTCTTAAGGATAGGGGAGACATTGGTGTGTTTGAAAGCAGATGGAAAGGACCAGGGAGAGAGGGTGCAGTGGTGGGGGCAAGTGCAGTTAGGAAACAAGAGGGGTTAGGACCAAGGGGACAGGTGGAGGTGGAGATTGGATGAAGAGAGGAGAGAGGTGTCCTCATCAAGGGAAGCTAGGGAGAAGGAAGATAGAAGAGGAGCAGGGAAGGAAATGTATGTATTTGAATTTATACACCACTCTTCCCACAGTGGATCAGGGTGGCTTACAATCTGTAAAACAAAAAAAATAGTGCCAATAAAACAATAATAAAATAAATACAATAAAAACTCCCATGCTCACTCCAAAAAAACCTTCCCATAACCTCCAGCCAACCCCTATCCCCGCCTGCCAAATGCTTTTTCAAATAAAAAAAGTTTTGCACCACCCCTGGAAGACGCTTAGCCCTGGATTTAAGCAACCCTGCTGGGGACAAGTGTGCCACAAAACTGGGGCAGCAACCAAGAACGGCATGCCACACAGCCCCATCCCATGGACAAGGGAAGCAGCTAGAACCTGCAAGAGGGCGCTCCTGACTGACCGTAGGGGCCACAGTGGAACATGGTAGGACAACCGTTCTCTCAGATATGTGGGGCTCATACCATTTAGGTCTTTAAAGGTCAAAACCAGCACCTTGAATTGTGCCCAGAAAGCTGTAGGTAGCCAGTGCAGACTTCGGAGCACCAGTGTAATGTATTCCTGGCAACCTGTCCCCAAAAGGAACTGAGCTGCCACATTATGCACCAGTTTCAGCTTCCGAACAGTCATCAAGGGCAGCCTCATGTAGATCACATTGTCATAATCTAGCCTCAAAGTGATGAAAGCATGGATGACAATGGCCAGATCCGAGTCAGAGAGAAAAGGCTGCAGCCTCCTCACCAGATGGAGTTGGTGAAAAGTGCTCCTGGCCACCACCACAACCTGATATTACAGGCATACCAAGGGATCCAGAAACACTCCAAGGCTGCAAACCTGAATGACCAGAGGGGGCCGGACTCCATCAATAATAAGAGTCCCAATCCCCTCCAAGTCACAAGGCCGGCCAACCATCATCACTTCAGTCTTGTCAGAATTCAGCTTCAATCAGCTCACCCTCATCCAGTTCCCGACAGCAGTCTTTGGGACCTGGGTTGGATGAAAAAGGGAGGTAGAGCTGAATGTCATCAGCATATGACACCTCACTCCAAACCTCCAAATGACCTTGTCCAGCAGCCTCAGATACACATTGAACAAGAAAGGAGACAGAATAGAACCCTGCGGGACTCCACGAAGGAGGACCCAAGGGGAGAATGAGCAATCGCCCATCAACACCTCCTAGGACCTCCATGACAGGAAAGAACAGAACTACCCAAGAGTGGTCCCGCGCACTCCTGTCAGTTCCCACAGTCAGGGCTCACCCCAGGCATGTGCCCCATGTGCAGCTGCACATGGCCCCACAGCCAGCTGGGGCCCCACGCTTGCCTGACTGGGCAGCAGGCTGCAGCCAGCTTCTCCCCCAATAAGTTCTGCCTCCCCTCCCTGGCTCTGGTCCCCATCCCTCACCTGCCTCTGCCTGCTAGTAGTGCAGCAGCAGCAGGGACACTGGTGATCAGACTGGGAGATAAAGCTGTTTTTTTACAATCAACTCCTCCACATGTGAGTGATCAGAAGGTTGTTACCTTGTAAAGAAGGTTCATCGAGATGGCTTCAAACATTCTCACAACTAGGTTGTACGTACTCATCATATTCAAATAATAGACCAAATGATGGTCTCGAGCTCCTCTAGTATAAAAAGCACTCTCCCCTTCAGAATTACAGTTCCTTCCAACCCTTTTTAGGAATATAAGAAAATTCCATGCAGTGCTGAAAGGGTGGGTGTTGCTGCGAGAATGTTGGGAGCCATCTTGAAGAACCTTGTTTACAAGGCAGCAACCTGTTCTTCGAGTGGCTTCTCACAGGCTGTTTTTACATGGCTCCGCTGGGTGGGGGGGTCCATGGGCATGTCAGTGTGTGGGTGAGCACACGCATCTCCACTCATCTGCACCCACGGAGTAACCACCGTTTCCCCCATGCACGGGGATGAGTGGGGATGCATGTTAAGTGGGCGCATGCATGCACCCCCACTCACCATGGGCACTTGCACCACGTCATTCAAATCTGCGTGTTCATGGGTGGGAGAGGCCCATGTAAAAAGGGCCACATTCTCACAACTGTCTCTTTTCATGGCATAATATGTCTCTTTTCATGGCATAATGGCTTAATCAGCTGGCTGCATTTTGGCTGTCTTGTGTGTTTGATATCAGCACCTCCGGTCGCACCAGCAGCAAGAAGCAACAGGCCCTGGAGGCCAGGCTGGTTAAGCTCACCCCCCTCCCCCAGTAAGGCAGCGGACGCAGTCAGTCTCTCTGTGCCTACCTTACTGCCCGCCCGGCTGCCCCAACTGCCCCTGCAGTGGAACCACTCCTGGGGAGTGGTGGTAGACACTCAGGTGGGGTGGGGGGAAGCATTGGGAGGCCATGCTTGTCTATGGCTGCTCACCTAAGTGCCAGGTAAGGCTAGGGTGGCCGCTGACACATCGGCAGAAAAGAGGGCAAACATTTGCATGGAATTTACATATGCTAATTTTATCCACGGCAGCCCAAAACTCTGAGCAAGCAATAGTTAGGTCAATCGCTCCGCACCCATTTAGAAATAGCTCCCTTCCTGTCTATAGAAATGGTGTTGTTCCTAACAACCTGGTGACCACATGTCTAATCAGTTACACTTTTCCACCTCAACAAACTCACAGAACTCCTTCAACTGTTCTGTTCTGGTGGCAGAAATGCTGAAATGTAAGTCTTCAGAATTTGGGTGAGTAAGGGTTTTCAACATCTACGTCGAGGTTTTGTGCTGCGTACTTCGTTGAATTGTGAAGTATGTGTGCCAAACAGTTGGGTGCTATGATTTCTGGTTTGGCATCTTTTAGTTTCCTATAAACACTGTTATGTTTCCCATAGTTGACACTGGCACTGTCAGCTGCATTGACACTGGCATTGTCACTGGCTTCCATTAACGATGACAACAGCAACAATAGGGGGAGAGCCCCAACTTAATGAATCAGCTTCCAGGGTAAGGGAGGCAACAGGCCAGGTTCCAGGTACATCGCTTGCACAATGAAACTAGGGCTAGCAGAAGTCTCACTAAAGTGAATAGGAATTGTTCCAGCACTAAGGCCTAATTCTGGTACCAAACTTGAGGATTGTACTGCCTGGGAGCATTTGACAATTCTTTTAAATAGTGAGATATTAGAAATTTTAATTTCTAAGTGGGGTACTTGATTTTTTTCTCATAATTACACACTCACGAGCATGCTCTTTATGTGATATTTTAGTGCACTTTTAACTTTATAAATATTTCAACTTTGAGGTTATTATTATTAGAAGTATTTTATTTTTACAAGCATTTATATAGCGCCAGCAATGTACCTAGCGCTTTACAAAAGAAAAACATGATAGACACAGTCCCTGCCCGAGAGCTTACAATCTAAAGAAAGCTTGATTAATAATGCAATCAGACAGTGGGCATAGTTTAAGAAGCTATATATTTCATGAAAATGTGACATTATAATGCATTTATGATTACTGCATTATGATTTATTCTAGCTAGGATTTATTGAATCATTTATTCCATAAATTAAGCATTTATAATTAATTCCAGCTAGGCACACTGCCCCGCTGTCTCGGCTGCCCCCAGGACCATCTGCACGTTAGCTAGAGCAAGGGGCTGGGAGCTGTTTTCCTTGTCTTGCCCCAGGGACTTTGGGACTGTTGAGAGCCCTCCCCCCATGCAAGGTGTCAGCGCACAGAGGGGGTTGGGCTGAGCAAGGGTTTTCCCCAGCTGGAAGCTTGGCGAGAGGCAGGGGATTTAAAACGCGAGACAGCGGAGGCACATCCGCAGGCATGGCCGCGGGCATGTGCCAAAGGGTCGCGCCTAAGGGTGCGACCCTTAAGGGGACTCTTTGCTTTTAGGAGAGATGCTGTGGGGGAAGGGGTGGAATGGGGTATGTATGGGGAACAATGGGGGAAGGGGGAGGGAATGCAGGGAGCACTTACCCTGGGTGGGAGACAGGTCAGTGCTCCCAGCAAGAAAAACCACATGGTGGCAGTGGTGAGAGTACTGGGCGGGTGTGGGAGGGATATGTAGGGGGGGAAGGGATTGGGGAAGCCAATAGGGTTATGGGGGGGATAAAATCGGGAGGGTGAAGTTGGAGTGGGTGTTTTGGGAGGGGAGGAAGGGAGATCTCTGGGGGAGCAGCTGGTAGGAGGGGGTCAGAACAGCGTGGATGGGAAGGGAGGAGCGGCTATAGGGGTGGTTCTGGGATGGGGACGGTATGGTCCAAGGGGGTGTGTGGCTCGGGCTCCCAGGGGACCTAGGTCCATTGTGGAGGTCAAAAGAGACCACCTCACTGGGGAGCAAGGAGGAGCAAGGTCTAAGGTCCGCCAGTGGGGGGCTGATGCTGCTAAATGCAAGGTCCGTGGCAAATAAGGCCCCGGTAATCTGGGACATGAACCTGGATGGGGCTGCGGACCTTGTATGTATTACGGAAACCTGGCTGGATGAGGAGGCGGGACTAATTTTGGCCGATCTCGTTCCAGCTGGGTATGCCATGCAGCACCAGCCCCGCACTGAGGGCTGGGGAGGTGGTGTAGCTATTATTTTCAGAGAGACATGGCCTGTTAGGAGGTATCCAGTCCAGGAGATTCCGGGGATCGAGGCCCTCCATGTGGTGTTCAATTTGACTGGGCGCAATCTCAGGGTGCTGCTGGTGTACCGGGCCCCTTCCTGCCCAGTAGCATCCCTTGCTGCTCTAGCAGAGCTGGTCTCGGCGGTGGTGCTGAAACTTCAATGCCCATGCCGATACCGGCCTTGTGAGAGTGGAGCGAGAGTTCATGGCTGCCATGGCAACCCAGAAGGGGAATGGACCAGTTAGGTTGGTCCACCCCCGGAGGCTGATGGAACCTCAATGGTTCCAGGAGGCTCTGGGGGATTTAACCTTAGACCCTGATGGCCACTCTGCTGATGAACTTGTCCGGGCTTGGAATACCTTGCTTGGGGAGGCCATTGACAGGGTGGCTCCGAGAAGTCTCCCACCTCTGTCTCGTCATTGCAGGGCCCCTTGGTTTACTGAGGGACTGCAGTGTATGAAACAGGTAGGTAGGCAACTAGACCGACGCTGGCTTCGGACTCGCGCTGAATCTGACCGACTTTTCCATAGGGCCCATTTGCGGTCCTATGTTGAGACTGTGAGGACGGCAAAGAAAGAGTTCTTTGCCTCCCTCATAGCGTCTGCAAAGTCACGTCCAGTCCGGGTGGTGCAGGGGCTGGTCAGTCCGGCCTCCCTCCGCCTGGACAGGGACTTGTCCCAGGCCTGCTGTGAGGAGTTCGCCATCTACTTTGCAGACAAGATCGCTCAGATCCAGAGCAACTACGACGCTGGATTAGGGCAGTAGAGGTGGAGCACAAGGTGATGGTCCACTTTCTTGGGATGAGTTTCAGGAAGTGACGTCAGCCGATGCTGTGGATATCTGTTAGAGCCACCAGTTGTGAATTAGACCCAAGTCCATCCTGGTTGGTGAAAGCCTCCAGGGAGATGTTGGGGACGGTGCTGGCGAGGGTAATCAATGCATCCCTTCAGCAGGGGAGATTGCCCCCCAGTTTCAAGGAGGCTGTGGTGCACCCCCTGCTGAAGAAGTCATCTTTGGATGTGGATGCACTTGCCAGCTATCGACCTGTCTCTGACCTTCCCTTTTTAGGGAAAGTTATTGAACGGGCGGTGACACTGCAGCTCCAGGTTCATCTTAACAGCATCGGTTTCCTTGACCCATTTCAATTGGGGTTCTGCCTCGGCTATGGCACAGAGACGGCGTTGGTGGCCTTGGTGGACGATCTCCACCGGGAGATGGACACAGGACATTCGACACTTCTGATCCTGCTAGATCTCTCAGCTGCATTTGATACAGTGGACCATGGGCTGCTGTTGAGATGGCTGCGAGCCCTGGGGGGGTCTGGACTGACGGGACTGTCCTTGGATCCACTCATTCCTCTCGGGGATAAGCCAATGGGTTGTCCTTGGGGGGGGGGGGCTGAATCTTCCAGCCCCCGGGCCCTGGAATGTGGTATTCCACAAGGTTCCATTCAGTCCCCATTATTGTTTAATGTATATATGCAGCCCTTGGGGGAGATCGTGAGAGGGTTTGGTGTGCATTGCCACCAATATGCTGATGACACCCAGCTTTACCTCTCCTTTTCAACCAATCCAGGTCCTGCCGTCTCAGTACTGTCCCAGTGTTTGGAGGCCGTGGTGGATTGGTTGCAGCAGAGCAGACTGAAGCTCAATCCTGACAAGATGGAGGTGATGACGGTGGGTAGGACGAAGGAGGTGTCGGCTCCCCTCGTAGAGGGGGGTCTGCTCTCCCATAGCCCAGCAGGTTCAGAGTCTAGGAGTATGTTGGATTCAGATCTCCGTTTGGATCGGCAGGTGGAGACGGTGGCTAAAGCTGCCTTCCGCCAGCTGTATCGGGTGCGGCGGCTGCGTCCATATGTTTCCAGACCCAACTTGGCCACCCTCATCCATGCCTTCATCACCTCAAGGCTGGACTACTGCAACATGCTCTGTGTGGGGCTTCCCTTGACGCTCGTTCGGAGGCTGCAGCTGGTGCAGAACGCGCCGGCTTGTCTCCTTACAGGGACAAGCCGATGGGAACGTATTACGCCAGTGCTCCGCGCACTGCACTGACTGCCTATAGCATACCGAGCCAGATTGAAGGTGCTTGTTCTGGCCTATAAAGCCCTACATGGTCTTGGCCCTTCATACTTCAGGGACCGCCTGACCCTCCGCGCCCCAGAGCGACCCCTTCGGTCCTCCCGGGGCACCTTCTTGGAGGTCCCCT
This sequence comes from Sphenodon punctatus, assembly GCA_003113815.1. Lineage (NCBI taxonomy): Eukaryota > Metazoa > Chordata > Lepidosauria > Sphenodontia > Sphenodontidae > Sphenodon > Sphenodon punctatus. The sequence goes on from QEPC01008502.1 coordinate 320,096, forward strand.
ATGTAAAATGGGGGGCCACAATGGAGAGGGTGTTCTCAGTGGCCGTGCCGCGACTATGGAACTCCCTCCCGGAGGAAGCCCGTCTGGCCTCAAGTTTGTTGGCTTTCCGCCAGGCCTGCAAAACCTGGCTGTTCTCCCAGGCCTTCGGAGGAGGGGAGGGTGGGCTGGGATAAAATTTTGGGGGGTGGTTGTTCTTAGAAGGAGTTTTAGATGTTTTAATATTTGTGTTCCATTGCTGTTTTAAACTATTGTTATTTTTTATGTTGTAAACCGCACCAAGATGCCATGGGCATGAGGGGGTGGCTAAGAAATATAAATAAATATAAATAAATAAATAATTCCCAGATTAAAATATTTAATACAAGTACCATCCTTTTACAAAAACATATATATATATATATATATATATATTTATTTATTTTTTTAAAAAATACGTTTTTCCACATATATATTCATGCACAAACATCCCATATAAATAAGAAAGACTTTACTTGATTGCAAGAAGCTGTATCAATGCAATTATGGACTCTAAGGAAAGAAATTGGGAATGACAACATTTCTTGTATGGTTTGTTTATGATTTGAGCTGCCCTAAGCCTTTGGGAAAGGGTGACATATACATTTAAATAAATAAATAAAATATGGCCAGGCCGGGGCAACCAAGTAAAAAAATATAAGAAAATATACCCAAAAAATTATACAATTTTTTTTTTTAAATCCGACATGAAATCATCATTATGTCTTCTGACTCTGACTCCTCCCCAACAAGTCTTTCTACTCTGCTGAGCTGGGAAGATTGTCGCCTTGGGGAAGGGAAAGGCGGTGAAGTATTTATTGATTGCCAACAGGGCAAGGCACACAGACACGGACAGTTATTTAACATTATTTTAATGACAATTCCTGCTACTCAGCTACTGACATGTTATTTATTCTTTAACTTGCTTGCAATTCTACCTTAACCATGCTCATTAATCATTCACTAGAATGATTAAGCAGCAAGTGCAACAGAATTATCCATCCTCCCCTGCCCACACCATCCTCCCCAGACCCCGGGCCAAGCTGACTCACTGAAGAAATTTCTGCTCGTCGAAGATTCAAGATTAAGAACCCAGTCCAGGCACTCGGGCAGGGAGAGAGATGGAGCAGCATCTCTCAACTTGTCGAACCACCGTCCACTCATCCAGTCAGGAGGGGAGGCCTCAAGGGCCAGCTAGCAGGGAGAGAGAGTCTGGAGCAGCTGCTAGTTTGGCACTCCTGTTCAACTGGCTGCGTGGCGGCGGTGCTACTGCGCATGTGCGAGCCTTGCGCGCCAAAAAAGCCCACCAGCAGGCCGCAGCTGCGATCTCTGCAATTCTGCTCTGGGTGGAAGAGCAGAGAGTGCAGCTGTGTGCAGCCGGCACGGCCAGATACAGTTGCTCCCCAAACACCAAATGCCTTTTTCCTGCTCCCTCTGGAACTGCCGCTCATCCGTGACTAAAGCCCCCTTCATCCATGATCTCTTCCTCTCTCGACCCTTTCAACTCCTTGCTCTTACAGAAACCTGGATCTCGCCCTCCAACTCTGTTACCCCGGCCGCTCTATGCTCCGGGGGCCTGTCGTTCTCTCACCGTCCCCGCCCTGAGGGCCAGGGCGGTGGTGTGGGTTTCCTCCTTGGCAAGCACTGCCACTTCAAAACCCTCTCCCCTCCTCCCTCACTCTCCTTCCCTTCCTTTGAGGCCCACTCTGTGCGCTTATACTCCCCTCTACACCTTCGGGTTGCTGTCATTTACCGCCCCCCGGGTTCCCTCTCCTCTTTCCTCCCGGACTTTGAATCCTGGCTCACCTTCTTCCTCTCCGATGATATCCCCACTCTTATCCTTGGTGATTTCAACATTCACGTTGACACGCCCTCCGCCCCCTCTGTTTCCCGCTTTCTCTCTCTCGCTTCCTCCTTTAATCTCCGACTCTGGACCGACTCCCCCACTCATACTGACGGCCATTCCCTCGACCTCGTCTTCACTCGAAACTGTTCTCTAACTGACCTCTCCTTTGACCCCTTCCCTAGTTCTGATCACTTCCTCGGCTCCTTCAGCCTTTCCCACCGACCCCCCTCCGCCTCCCCCTCTATGCGCCCCTTCCGCAATATGCAGGCCCTTACTCCCTCGGAGTTTGCCGCACATCTTTCCCCCCTTCTCCCCCCCGTTTTCGCCTCCTCCTCCCCTGACTCTGCTGTCTCTGCTCTCAACGCTTCTCTCTCCTCGACCCTTGACTCTCTTGCCCCCCCCTCTGCTCGCCCCGTCCGCCCCCTCGACCCCCGCCCCTGGCTTACCCCTGCCATCCGCTACCTCCGCTCCTGCGCCCGGGCTGCCGAACGCCTCTGGCGCAAATCCCGCTCCCTCCCTGACTTCCTCCATTACAAATTCTCCCTCTCCTCCCTCTCCTCGGCTATCTCCCTAGCTAGGCAGCGCTATTATGCCTCTAGGATCGAATCTTTCTCCCGCGACCCTCGCCGCCTTTTCTCTACTTTCGACTCCCTTCTCAAACCCCCCTGCCCTCCCCCGCCCTCTTCCCTTGCTGCTCGGGATCTTGCGTCGTTCTTCACCTCCAAGATTGACAAGATCCGTCGGGATATTGCCTCCCGCCCCCCTCCGCCCCCCGCTCCCCTCCCGCCCCCTCCCCCGCCCCCCTCCCTCCTCGCATCCTTCCCTCCTGCCTCTCTCCAGGAAATCTCTGCTCTTCTCTCTTCATCCAACCCCTCCACCTGCCCCCTTGACCCGATCCCCTCCCGCCTCCTGACCTCTATTGCTCCCACTGTCGCTCCCCCCCTTCTGCATGTTGTCAATCTCTCCCTTTCCACAGGCTCCTTCCCCTCTGCCTTCAAACATGCCACTGTCTCCCCCATCCTCAAAAAGCCTACCCTGGACCCTTTCGATCCCTCTAGTTACCGGCCGGTCTCCCTCCTTCCCTTTGCTTCGAAGCTCCTGGAACGTGTCGTCTACTCCCGCTGCCTGAACCTCCTCTCTGCCAACTCCTCCCTCGACCCTCTCCAGTCCGGCTTCCGCCCCCTCCACTCTACTGAAACTGCCCTGGCCAAGATCACCAATGATCTACTTGTCGCTAAATCGAAGCGCCACTACTCCGTTCTTGTCCTCCTTGACCTCTCTGCCGCCTTTGACACTGTCGACCACTCGCTCCTCTTGGACTCCCTTTACTCTTTGGGCTTCCGTGGCTCTGTCTTTGACTGGTTCTCCTCCTACCTCTCTGACCGCTCCTTTAATGTCTCCCTCCCCGAGTCGACCTCCCCCTCCCTTCCCCTCTCGGTTGGGGTTCCCCAAGGTTCTGTCCTTGGCCCTCTCCTCTTCTCTATCTACACCCGGTCCCTTGGTGAAATTATTGCCTCCCACGGGTTCCAATACCATCTCTATGCTGATGACACCCAACTCTATCTCTCTACCCCCTCTCTCTCCTCCTCTGTCCGCTCACGCCTCGTCGACTGCCTCTCTGATATCTCCGCCTGGATGTCCCGACGCCAACTCAAACTGAACATGGCCAAGACTGAACTCCTCATTTTTCCTCCCTCCCCCTCCTCTCCCTCTGACCTGACCGTCTGCATTGATGGGGTCACCATCCGTCCTGTTCTCCGTGCCCGCAGCTTGGGCTTCATTTTTGACACGCACCTCTCCTTTAAACCTTACATTGACTCTGTGGCCAAATCCTGCCGATTCGCTCTCCTCAACATTGCCCGCATTCGCCCCTTTCTATCTGTCTCCTCGGCCAAAATCCTTGTTCATGCCATGGTTATCTCTCGCCTCGACTACTGCAACCTCCTCCTTGCTGGCCTCCCTCGCTCCCACCTGTCCCCCCTTGTGGCGATCCAAAACTCTGCCGCCAAGGTCATTCACTCTGCCCGTCGCTTCGACCATGTGACGCCTCTCCTCCTCTCCCTTCACTGGCTCCCCCTTCCTGAACGTATCCTGTTCAAACTCCTGGTTTTCACGTTCAAATCGCTCCATGACCAAGCTCCCCCTTACCTCTCGGACCTAATCGCCCTACGCGCTCCTGCGCGCGCTCTCCGCTCTTCCGCTGTCCCCTCCCTCGCTCTCCCTCGCTTCTCCTGCTCGCCCAACCGCCTTCGTCCCTTCTCCCTCGCTGCCCCGCATGCCTGGAACTCCCTCCCTGCCGACGTCCGCCTCGCCTCCTCCCTCCGCTCCTTCAAATCCCTCCTCAAGACCCACCTTTTCCATGCTGCCTTTCCCAATGCCCGCTAGCCTTTCCCCTTACTCTTACTGTCAGCCCTCCTCTGCTGACTGCTGCTACCAACTTCATTGTAACCAAGCCAAGCACACGCACCTGAGACTTTGCATCGCCTGAATGTTTCTTTGTCTTCTCCCATGTCTCTCCCACTGTTCCCTCCCCCTGTCTCCCCCCCTTTGTTTTTGTCTCTTAGATTGTAAGCCACAGGCAGGGACCGCGTCTAATTCTATGTTCTGTACAGCACCAGGTCATGCGACTGGCGCTTTATAAATGTCTAATAATAATAATAATAATAATATTTACACCCTCAAAGAATTCCAACAGGTTAGTCAGCCATGACTTACCTTTGCTAAATCCGTGTTGATCTTCCCCATTAAGCCATGTTTGTCAACATGCCCTGTAATTCTGTCCTTAATGATGGTTTCCACCATTTTCCCCGGCACAGACATCAAGCTTACTGGTCTGTAGTTTCCAGGATCGCCTCTGGATCCCTTTTTAAATATCTGGTACTCTGGGGCACTCTGAAACCTCTTTGCTGTTTATTGTAGGGTCACCATCTGTGCATGCACGCACATGCCCTGAGGGCTGCATGCCTCCTTCTCCCTTATCTTGGATGCTCTTAGCAAATGTCCCTATCAGTCCCTGTTACTGTTTCTCTTGGGCTCTGTCCCTGGCTGAACTTGAGGATCAGGGAAAGACTGCTTGCCAGGGAACTCCCATAGCAAAGTGCTCTCCTGGGGGACATGGTGAGAACTGCTGACATGGGCAGTTCTACGGGGGTAAGAACTCGGTACATACTCTCTCCTTGGCATGACCTGCTGATTGTCTAGTTAATACATCACAGAAAGGGGACAAACTGATCTCACCAGACAGAATATATTTAAGCCTGGGGGGAAAAGCCCAGCCACTCCTGAGCCTTGTGTTGCAGCTGAATCCAGGGGCAGTAAGCGCTATTGCTCACTGGCTCCACAGCCCCAGGTTGCTGGGTCTCTGCTCCAGCTCTGCCACCAGGGGGGTCCCCAGGTGAGTGCACCTTTCTCAACTATGTGGGATGGAGGAGAGGGATGCAGGGTCTGGTTGAGACTGAACCAGCAGGACATTGCTATACTACCCCAGGACTGTGTGTTCACAGAAATGTATTTATTAATTAATAAATAGATAAATAAATGCAAATATTTATAACCCGTCTTATCCTGACGTCCCAGAGTGAATTACAGCACATAAAAACACATAAAATAGATATAAAATACAATTAAATCCCCCCAAATATAACCTCCTCCTAAAAAAGCCTACACCCCCCTAGAGTCTATCTGTACTCACCAAATACCTGGCCAGATAAATAGGTCTTACACTGCCTTTGGAAGATGCTTGGGCTTTGGACTTCCAGGGGAAGGCAGTTCCAGGTCTCTGGGGCACTTGGTAAAGTGATTGAACTAGCAGGGTGCTGTTCCCAACAGACCTTAAGAATCTGCTGTGATAGTCTTACGGATGCGTAGATTTGGGGGGCAGAAAGAACTGTTGACGGCCTAGTTTGATCTCATGCATAATTCAGGCCAGATGAGGTCACCCAGTATTCCTGCATCTGGCCCAGCAAGATCTGGTTGAGCTAAAACAAATCCCCTTCTTTGTTATCCTCTCACTAATTCCCAATATAGGTATTTATTTATTTATTATTTGTACTTTTACCCTGCCCTCTCTCGCCCAATGGCGACTCAAGGTGGCTTACATAATATAAAAACAATAATACGTTAAAACACATAAATAATAATAGAATAATAAAATACACAATATAAAAATAATCCAAAACCAATTTTGTGCAAAAAATATAAATACCCACCCCCATCCTAACTCATCCCCCCTCCCTCCCTGCCTCCCTCCGCGAATGAGGCGATCCTTCAGGTAGGCGGGGCCCAAGCTGTGTAGGGCTTTATAGGTCAAAACCAGCACCTTGAATTGGGCGCGGAAGACAATAGGCAGCAATGCCCGGAGCACAGGTTTTATGTGCTCCCTGCGGCCCATCCCCATATGCAGGTGGGCCACTGCATTTTGCACCAGCTGCAGCTTCCGGACCATCACCAAGGGCAGCCCCACGTAGAGCGCATTGCAGCATTCTAGCCTTGAGGTCACGAATGCATGGATGACAGTGGCAAGATTGGAGTCGGAGACATATGGGCGGAGCCTTTTCACCAGATGTAAATGGTGGAAGGTGCCCCTGGCCACAGCCAACACCTGCAAATCCAGGTGCAGCTGCGCATCCAGGAGCACCCCTCAGCTCTGCACAGATGGAACCAATGGAGGTCTGTGTGGCGAAGATTCCAGTCTCACACCCACGATCAGTGTCTGTTGTGCCTCAGGCCCAAGCACAACACCAGAGTGTGTGTGGCCTGTCAGGGGTTTAAGCCCCACACTCGTGACAGAGCCCACCAGCTGGCAGAGCTCTTAATGATCCGGGCCATGTCCGTGCAGAAGCAAGTCCTGGTACCATTGGACTCGGACACACACTGTGATTGGCCCCATCCTTCTTCCACTCTGGCCCTTGCCCTGGCTGGGAGGTGGCTTTCATATGTCCCTTGCTCTGGCTTTCATATCATGATCCACCCAACGCAATTCCAATTCCTGAGCTTTATGCTGGAAGGTACCCATGATCTGCTCATAGGACTTCAATTTGGACTGTCTGCCTCCCCTCAGGGTATTTATGAAGTGTCTGGCTGTGGCAGCACTGTGCAAGTATACCCATTCCTGGATGGCTGGCTCTTCAGGGCCCTTTCAGCAGGGGTCCTGATGGAGCAGGTGGATAGGGTGTGCCAGCTCCTCTCAAGCTTGAGCATCTTAGTCAATTATGCCAAGTCCTCTTGTGCCTAGCCCCAGGATTCAGTTCATCAGGGCAGATCTGGACCTGATGCAAGCAAAGGCCTTCACACCAGAGCTCCAGTTCCAGGCCATCATAGAAGTCTGCAGAGGGATTTTGGGTACTCCATGCCTTATCTTTTGTTTTACAGGCTTTGGGGTGGTCATGTTGTCCACAACCTTTACCCTACCCCTGGCCTGCCTGCAGCTACTCCCACTACAATGGTGGCTGGGTGCCTGGCTCCTATGGGGATTGTGGGACCTGAGACTCTGGAAGGGGGAGGGGGTGCAACAGCCTGGCCTGGTGGATGGCCAGGGCCAGTCTGTGTGAGGGTATGCCTTTCTAGCCCTGTCGACTGGGGCTGGCGATAACAGCAGATGTGTCCCTCTAGGGATGGGTTGTCCCCCCCCCCCCATAAATGGGACATGCGCTCCAGCTGATCGCAATCACATCAGCACATCAGTGTGCTGGAGCTGTGGGTGATTCAAGCCCACAGTGTGGGGCCAAATGGTGCTCTTGTGCACAATGTAGTAGTCACCATGTTCTACATCAACCAGTGTGTGTGTGTGACTGTGTGTCACAATCCCTCCCCTGATGAGCTTGGCTCACAGCCTCTGGGAATGGTGTCTCACCCGCAGGGTGCTCCTGATGGCCGCACATGTGGTAGGCAGGGACAGTGAGGCAGATGGCCTTGGCCATACCCCAGCACTCTCACACGAGTGGGCCTTGAAACACTCGGTTTTCTGCTCTTTGGTGAGCAGGTGGGTCATGCTGCCAAACTCCCCATCTTTTTCTCTTGGTCGGAGGGCCTGTTTGCATTCCTACCTATTCCCTTCATTCTCAGGATACTCGGGAGGTTTAGGGAGGGGGCAGGGACATGGTCCTGCTAGCCTCGGAGTGGCCAGGGCAATATTGGTATCCAAATGTAAGGAGAACTCGATGGAGCCCCTGTGGTGCCTGCCCGTGCTGAGTCGACCAGCTTTTCCATCAAGGGGATGAAACTCCTCTTAGTGCAGCACAGGGAGGGTGTCTGGCAACCAAACCTAGCCTCCTTACACCTGATGGCATGGAGGCTTCATTATCAACCCCAGTGGAAAGGGGCTGTCTAACATGGGTAAGTGAGATCCTGCTTGCTAGCAGGAAACCTTCCACCTGGGGCTGTTATGCAGCCAAATACAGATGTTTTGTGACCTGGGTGGTCGATAAGGGTCTCTGTCCTTAGGCTGCTTCAGTGTCACTGTCATTCATCCTGGAATAGCTGGCAGCACTGCCGGAGGAAGGAGCCACGGTGTCCTCATTTAAGGTGCACCTCGTGGACATCACAGCTTTTGGGGGACCTGAAAATGGGGGATCCCTCTTCACCCACCCATTGGTGGCCAGATTCCCCAAGGAGGCAGTGCAGCTTTCCCCCCCAGTCTGACCCCCATTCCCAAACTGGGACTTGGATGTAGTCTTATAGGCTCTCTCATGGCAGACTCGGTTGAGCCTATGGCAGAGATTCTGCTGGACTTGCTTTCCTTTAAGATTGCTCAGCAGGTGAGTGAACTCCAGGCTCTGTCATGCAAACCTCCCTACATAATTTTCCATAGGGACACAGTGACCCTGGCCTCCAACCTTTCTTCTGAAGTTAGTATTGGAGATCCACATGGGCTAGTCCATCTCTTTGCCCTCCGTCTTTCTGCAGCCACATTCATCCAGGCCCAGGAAAGGAGGTACCACACAAGCTGGATGTACGTCGAGCACTGTTGTATTACATCCATAGAACTAGGGAGTTTACAACTACAGATGCACTGTTTGTCCTCTTTGGGTCAGAGGCCCAGAGCGCAGGGGTGTTAGGGCATCCAAGCAGTTCCTCTCCAGGTAGATTAGGGCTTGCATCACTTGTAGCTATGAAGCAACGGGGCATCCTATCCTGAAGGGGCACATGCTGCCAGGGTAGTGACCCCATCTGTGATGGCACTGTGCCATGTGCCACTACTGGATATTCTAAGACGGCCACATGGCGTTCTCCGTCTACTTTTGTTAAGTATTATGCTGTGATTGTGGCTGCCCAATCTGATAGCAGGTTTGGCTATTGTTTTCACTTATTTCATAAATAAAGAGCCATGATGGCTGTGTACTGCAGCCTGGCTCCTGGGTTTTGCTTTCTAGTATACCTATAGTGGGAATTGGTGAGAGAATAACAAAGAAGAAAGGTAAGTTTCTTACAATTTTTTTAGTTATATTCTCTCACCAAGTCCCACCGCCCCACTTGCAATAACTATGTCATGAACTGCCGGGCTTGTAGGACACGGCTATTTATATGCCCAAGGAAGTGACATCAGGGAATGGGCGGGGGGAGGGAATGTTTGCTATTCTCTGAGTTGGGTGCTAGATGGCACCAAATACTTACAGTGGGACTTGGTGAGAGGCTACAGCTCAAAGAAGAATTGCTACAGGTAAGAAACCTTTTTAGAATCCTAGACTCCCAGTGATGGAGAATCCATCTCATCCGTGGACAGAATGTTCTAAAGTTGAGTCTCCCTCCCCTATGTCTAGATTCAACTAGACATATGTACAGGTGGGCTGTGATTTCAGTGATTGCTGAACACAAAGCCCCTCTGTCCTCCCTTCATGAAATCACAGTGCCCAGTTTAAATCAACACACACACACACACACACACTCAGCCCCCTCGCACACACTTCACCCCTTCCCAAACGCATACCGACTCCCCCCTCTTACAAACACATTTGCACCTCCCTCCCACAAGCAGTTTACCCTTCCCCCAGCACCGAGCTCCTTTCTCCTACAATCCATCCGAAATGCCGTCAAACCTCTCCCCTGCCGCCCCTACTGTCCTTGGAGATGAATTCTGCCTGGCTGCTGCCACCATTGATGGAACGTGGTTGGCTGCTGCCAGTGCCATGCCCAGCCTAGTGTGCTCCAGCTTCCTCTTCCTCACTGCAAGCAGTTCTTATTGCCCTGCAGCCTCACTATTTCACCATCCCATTTCCAACCTGGAAGGTTACCATTCTTCTGAACCTAGGTGTAGGCTGGCACGGCCCTGACAGAAGCTCTCCCAATCCATTGGGCTCCTGTACCTTGAGGACATGGGGAAGGAAGAGTCCCTGGGCCACTGCTCCTGGTGGTTGGGGGGTGGGGGCAGTGTTGCTATGCTATACCCAGAAGCCCAAACCTTCATACTCCTCCTCCACTCAGACCTACATTCATTACTTGCTCCCTCCAAAGCTGGCCCAGTTTGCCCCACACCACACCAGTGCCTTTTCCTCACTCTGTTCCTTTGTCTTCAAATATATCCTAGTAAACAAGTTCCTTTCTCCCTTCTGCCTCATTGGCTTGTTCCCTTTCCACCTTGTCTCACACTGCCCAGTCCTTCTCTCATTCCCCCAGTCACTGTCTAGGCTAAACCCTAAAAGTTTGTGACAGGGATAAACTGGGCAAATCTATTGTATTTGCATACTTAGGTTGATCTGTTGATTTGTATAATTCTTCCCACAGATTTTAGATGTTTGGCTGAGAATACACAGGACCTCGGACAAACCTGCCTCTGCTGGGGCTCCCTGGGGTAGGCTGGGTACAGTAGGGTGCAGGGACCCTGCTCTTTAAGGTGAGCCATAATCCTGCTGGGATGAAGTTTATCCCTAATGGGGAAGGTTTGTGGAAGGGAAAGAGAATTAGTACGTAGTCTAGTACTAAGGTTACTCTAGTACTCAGTTTGGTCTGTATTCCCCATGGTGAGACATAGATAGAATCTGGCAACCTTGGCGAGCAGCAACGCCCCTGTAGGGTGTATTGGTCGCAGTCACAACTGTATCCACAGATGGTGCAACCCCACTCTTCCCTCCCCCGCTAGTTTGGCAGTCTTTAATCTGGGGCATTCTAAAGTGCAGGGGGTGATGTTAGGAGTGACCTCCTCTTCCTCATTGGCCCATGGGGGAGTGGTGTTAACTGCAGATCCTTCCCGTGGTCCCACCTCTGTAGTTTGCAGCCAGTTGGGGTCCGATATGGGCACCTGAACATGCCTGTACAGATTGCTTGCTGCAGGTCGGGCAGAGTAGCACCAAAGACGCAAGAGACAGCAAGCTGGGGTAATTGACATGGCACAGACACAGGGGAAATGATCTGTCCCTCCAAAACCTATTGCCACCACACACACACACTGTGCTTCTCTCTCTGTCCCAGTGCCTCTCCCCTCTGGGGTGATCAGGACTGCTCCTACAGGGTGGTGACTCTGTCACTTTGTCACAGGGGTGTATCCAGCTGAGACACCTGGAACATGCCGGTGCTGAACCGTCTGGATGAGTTGCAGAGGCTGGAGGGGATGCTGGAGAACTCATTCCCTGAAGCCTTGAAGGTGAGCTGGAGCCTTCCTTCATCCCCGGAACTACATCATCCCAGGCTCTGGCCCAATGCCTGTGTGGTCACACCAGAGCCTGCTTACTAGGGACTGCAGGTACCCTGACCCACGCCCCAGGCAGGCACTAGTGAATGCAGCCATGGGGACCATGTCCCTCCAGTGGAAGAAGTGTGCATCCCAGCCTGGGACTTTGTTCTGCAGGTGGCTTTCCTCCCTGTCTCAGCTCCATGGCTGCAGGCATTTGGGACTTGGGAGTCTGGGCCTCCAAATCTTGAATGCTGTTTCTTTGCCAGCTGGTGTTAGAGCCCTGAGAGCCCGTTAGGCTTGGGAGCAAGAAATTTGTGCCTATAATGCAAGACCAAACTCAGCCTCCATGGCAGGACTCCTGTCTGGCTTTACACCCAGGACACTGGCATCACTGTTGCCTTGTCACTTCCTCATGGTTGTAGCCCCAAATGTTGGGAGAATCAAGCTTTGAAAGGCTTCCACCTCCTTGGGCTTTGTACTTCTTTGGGTCCTTTCATTTGCCCTCTGTGTTGGAAAAACAGCTCCAGATGACATCACCTTTTGCACCAACAAACCCTAATTACCACTAGGGGCATTTGGGAGTAGAGATAGTGAGTTAGTGTGAGTGTCACTTTACCTTTTCTGATCTCTGCTTCTAAGCCCCCTCCCAGGTGGGATGTTCCCAGGAAGCTCCACTGGACTTCCTCCTTCTTCCTGACCCTTCTCCTTTACTAAATTCTCTCTCTGACCTTCAACATGTCTGGCCACCAAGCTGATGGCAGCTAGCTAGTAAGACTAGGGATAGGCCTTTCCTATCACAATGTACTTCTCAAAAAAGTAGTTTACTTTAATCTAGAAACAATCTCCAAGGTGTTGATTACTACTAAGCTGTAGCTACTAACAATTCAAGCTGCTTTTGGGGTTTTGTTTTTCTGACCATTAATAAAAATCCCAACATAAGGTTATGGGCACAGAATCCTCCTGAAGATCCTAACTGATTTTTTGGAATTCGAATTGAATCTCGTTGGAGAAAAGCACAGCTTATTTTTGAACCTGGTTTTTGTTTTGGAACAAGACAAGTAGCATGGAGAAATCTCAAGGGAACCTCAACATTCCAAAGCTGGAAGGAGCGAATTTCAAAGAGTGGAGTTTCCTCATGCAATCTTGCTTAAAGAGTCAAGGTCTTTATGGAGTGCTAACAACACAACGACCTACAGCTGCAGGAGATAAACAAGATCATTGGGACAGACAAAATGAAAAAGCTCTTGGAATCCTAGGAATCAATGTAAGTCCAAAACTCTTTATTCATTTTGAAGGGGTTACTTTAGCCAGTGAAATCTGGAACAGGCTGGAAACTCTTTATAACAGAAAGAGCCCCAGCGAAGCCATCTCTATAATACAGAGACTGTGCAATATGAAACTCAGAGAAAATGAAAATCCTACTCAGCATGTAAGCGAAGCACAAAGTCTAGTGAAAAGATTGAAAGACCTGGGAATAGATATTGGAGACACTGGAATTGTGGCTTTTGTCTTGAACTCTTTACCAGCTTCTTATGAATATTTGAAAACTGCTATAGATATTTCAGATAAAGTTGTGGAACTGGACTATTTATCTAGCAAGTTGAATGAATGCTTTATCAAAAGGGCAAAGCAAACCTCTGCAGATCAAGTTACAGCCTTTAGCTCAAAGAAAGGAAAGTTGAAGACTTGTTTTTCCTGTGGTAGTGAAAGACACTTACGTGTTAATTGCCCAAGTGCCAAAACAATGGGGAAATCTAAATCACCCATTAAGAGCCAGACAGAGAGCCTGGAGAAAACTGCTAGCTCTAAACAGAAGGAGAAAGAGAAAATTAAAGGTTTTAACGCCATGTCAAAAGTAAAAGATGATGTGATCTATATTGATTCTGGAGCAACTGAAAATCTCCTCAAGGATATAGAAATGTTCTCAGAAATTGAATTGGATCACAAAGTACCTATTTCTCTAGCAGATGGGAGAAAGGTCTTTTCAGAAGGGCGTGGTCAAGCAAAAATCTTTTGTAAGCTCCCAGATGGTGAAATTGAACAAGTAATCATACATAAGGCTCTGTATGTGCCCTCGTTGAAAAACAATTTAATTTCTGTGAAATATGGAGTGAAAAATGGCTGCAAGTTTGAATTCATGGATGATCATTGCCTTGTAACAAGAGATGGTGACTCAATCCTGTATGCATCTCTGGGAGATAGTGAGCTCTTTGAAGTCCATAGTGTCAGTGAAAATGCAAATTTAGCAAGCAATCTCAAGTGCACCCACAGAGACTGTGATAAAACTTGGCATCGCAGAATGGGACATAGAGATGTTAATTCAATTCGCCAACTTGAGAAGAGGAATTTAATTAAAGACTTTAAACTGAAACTGTGTACTGAGAACTTAGACAAATGTGGATGTTGCATTTCTGCAAAAAGTGTTAAGCCAGCTTTCCACAAGCTAGAGGAGAGAAAGTCTCAGCGCCCTCTAGAGTTGATTCACAGTGATGTATCAGGTCCTCTGCAAAGGAGCATTGGAGGAAACCTGTACATAGTTACTTTTATTGATGATTTCTCAAGATTTGCCTATGTTTACACTTTGAGAGAGAAAAGTCAAGTGTTTGAAAAGTTTAAAGAGTATGTTGCATTGGTCAGCAACAAGTTTGGGAGAAAGCCTCAGAGACTAAGGTCAGACAATGGAGGCGAATACACCTCAAACGAAATGAAATCCTTTCTGAGAGAACAGGGAATTGAGCATGAGACTACAGCCCCATACTCTCCTGAGCAGAATGGTGTTGCAGAAAGGAAAAATAGAACCCTAATGGAGATGGCAAGATGTATGTTGAAAGATGCAAGTTTGCCAAGCAAGTTCTGGGGAGAAGCAGTGATGACTGCCAGCTATCTGCAGAACAGATTGCCAACTAAAGCCATAGAGAAAACTCCATTTGAACTGTGGTTTGGACACAAGCCTAGCCTAAATCACATCAGAGTTTTTGGTTGTGATGTGTATGCATATATACCAAAGGCAAAGAGAAACAAGTTGAATTGCAGAAGCAAGAAAGGAGTTTTATGTGGATATGTTTTAGGAGGCAAAGGATACAGAATTCTTGATGTTGAAACTGGTAATATTGAAATTTGCAATGTTGTGTACTTTGATGAAAGACACAGACCAACCAAAGGTGAATTACCAGACCTGGAGCCAAGGATCCAGATGCAAGAGGAACCAAGTGAGCAGGCCTTCAGCTACCAAATGCCAAGCTGTGAACCAGAACCAGCTGCAGATTCAGAAGGGGTTACAGAAGCTGCAGATTCAGAAGGGGTCACAGAAGCTGAGCCAGAACCCAGGCGCTCACAGAGGTCCAACAAAGGAGTTCCACCCTTGAAATACTCCTACCTCACCACAAGTGCAGAGCTGCAAGAACCCAGCACATGGAAGGATGTTGACAGGATGCCAACCCATGAAGCTGAAAAATGGAGGAAAGCAGCAAAGGAAGAGATTGAATCTCTACACAAGAACAAAACCTGGACACTTATGGAACTACCTGCTGGAAGAAAACCTGTAGGTTGCAAATGGGTCTTCAAAATCAAGCAAGATGCAGAAGGGGATGTACAGCGCTACAAAGCCAGACTAGTAGCCAAGGGATACTCCCAAATATATGGAGAAGACTATGATGAAACATTTGCACCAGTTGTCAAGCACACTTCCATCAGAACACTACTTAGCATAGCAGCTTCCAGAAAGATGCATGTTAACCATTTAGATGTCAAAACTGCATTCCTGAATGGAGAACTTGAGGAAGACATCTATATGCAGCAGCCACCAGGCTTCGAGCAACCTGGAAGGGAGAAGCTTGTATGCAAACTCCAGAAGAGCATTTATGGCTTGAAGCAAGCAGCTAGAGCATGGAATGAGAAACTGAATCAGCTACTGCTTAAGGAAGGGTTCACACAAGGAAAAGCTGACCCCTGCCTGTACTCAAGATTCAGAAACAATAAGTGGACTTATATCCTGACTTATGTTGATGATCTGATCATCTGTTGTGAACAGGAGCAAGACAGTCACGAGATTGTTGAGCACCTAAACAAGGAAGTAGAGGTGAAGGAACTTGGAAGCATCTCACACTACCTTGGCATTCAAATAGAAAAAGAAGAAGATGGAAGTTATCTTCTCAACCAGAAAGCAAAGATCAAGGATCTTTTGGAATGTCTGGGACTGACAGATGCCAATGAGGTCAGTACACCAATGGATGTCAATTTCCTGAAACAAAGGGAAGATGATGAGCCTCTGGCAGGCAACAACCAGTACAGAAAAGCGATTGGCAAGCTTTTGTACATAGCCACAGTGACAAGGCCAGATATTGCCACAGCGGTGGGAATCTTAAGCAGGAAAGTAAGTGCCCCAACCAAGAATGACTGGACTGCAGTCAAGAGACTGGGGAGATACCTGAAGGGTACCGCGCACTACGCATTGAAGATTCCAGTAAGCAGCAACCCTAGACTGGTGGGATACATGGATGCAGATTGGGCTGAAGACATAGCTGATCGCAAGTCCACCAGTGGACACCTGTTTCTCTATGGAGATGGAGCCATAAGTTGGACTAGCAGGAAGCAGTCACTTGTTACACTCTCATCAACAGAAGCAGAATACATATCAGCTAGTGAAGCATGCAGGGAAGCTGTGTGGATACACAAGCTGCTGTTGGACTTTGGAATTGAAGAGCCAAAGCCTACCACGATGTTTGAGGACAACCAGAGTTGCATTAAGCTCTCACAAATGGAGAAGTCCAAGTCTCGAACGAAGCACATTGACATAAAGTACCACTATGTTCGAGAGGCACAGGAAGAAGGGCTAATTGACTTGAAGTATTGCCCAACTGAAGAAATGGTGGCAGATGGACTGACCAAGCCACTACCAAGGAATCGATTCCAGATGCTACGTGAGCGAATGGGAGTCGTGAGCCGGTGCGACAGGCGATGAGAAGGGGTGTTGGAAAAACAGCTCCAGATGACATCACCTTTTGCACCAACAAACCCTAATGACCACTAGGGGCATTTGGGAGTAGAGATAGTGAGTTAGTGTGAGTGTCACTTTACTTTTCCTGATCTCTGCTTCTAAGCCCCCTCCCAGGTGGGATGTGCCCAGGAAGCTCCACTGGACTTCCTCCTTCTTCCTGACCTTTCTCCTTTCCTAAATTCTCTCTCTGACCTTCAACATGTCTGGCCACCAAGCTGGTGGCAGCTAGCTAATAAGACTAGGGATAGACCTTTCCTATCACAATGTACTGCTCAATAAAGTAGTTTACTTTAATCTAGAAACAATCTCCAAGGTGTTGATTACCACTAAGCTGTTGCTACTAACAATTCAAGCTGCTTTTGGGGTTTTGTTTTTCTGACCATTAATAAAAATCCCAACACTCTGTTCTCTGAGGCTTTCCAGAAAGGGATAGGGGAAGGTACAGAAAAGGGTGTCAGCTGTCTTCTGTGGCAAGAAAGGTTGGAAACTTACTTTCTAGAAACTTTCAAAGCAGAGAGTCTCACTCTCTTACTGAGAGTCTAGGGGAAATCCTCTACAATCATCAGGCCCAAGATCAAACCTCAGCAGCTAATTACTATTTGCTCCTGCCCAGGTTTATGGGGCTGTGCTGAACATCCGCCAGGGAAACCCCTTCCACCAGGAGGTGCTAGTGGATTCGTGGCCTGAATTCCAAGTTGTCATCGCACGGCTCCAGAGAGAGGTACTGACTGGAGTGTTGCTGGGAAAAGAGGGGGAATTGGAGGGAGGCAGATCTTCCCCAGTGAGCTCTCTAGCAGGAGCTGCTGCTAAGCTGAGCCCCCCATGGGCAGCACTGGCCAATGAGTTACTAAGGATTGGGAGGGGGCAGGATGTGTGGAGGTTGGGGCCCTGGCTAGGAATAGGATTGCCACCTCAGAGACTTAACCCCCAAATCTCCTGGGAAAGCCTCACTTTCTCCAAATCAACCAGCGGCACCCAGGTACCCAGGAGAAAACAGGGCTTCTTTGGGTGGCCATGTCAGAAAAGGGGTGGACCCCACCCCTTCTGACATAATCCCACCCCTCTGGTTTCCTCCCTTAAGTATTCTGGTAGTGGATTGCCAGGAGCACATTCCACTGCTACACTATCCACTAATAGCCTCCTGGGTGGAATTCAAGGCACTAGCTTTGGCCTATAGAGCTCCAAATGGCTTGGGCTCTTTATATCTAAAAGACCACCTCCTCTCCCTCTGTTCCACCACAGTTCCTAAGGGCATGTGAGATGTTGCATGTTCCATTGCTGCAACTCTGGCCAGCAAGGGCATAAGAAGTGCCATTCTGGGTCAGACCAACCGTCCATCAAGCGCAGCATCCTGTCTCAGACAGTGGCCAGTCACGGGGGTCTGGAAGAAGCACCCAACATGTCACCATGCTATCCATTCCCTGTGGGTCATCCCCCGGCTCCCAACAGTAAAGGGTTTTGTTCCCCAATCCTATCTGGCTAATAGCTGCTAATGGAACTATCTTTCAGAAACTTGTCCAAACCTCTTTTACACTCAGCTATACTGCTGGCCGTGACCACCTCCTCTGGCAGTAAATTCCACAACCTAATTGTACGCTGAGTGAAAAACTACTTTATTTTGTCTGTTTTTACTCTTGAGTTTCATAGAGTGTCCCCTAGTTTTAGTACTAGTTGAGAGGGTAAATAAGCATTCCCTGTTTACAAGTTCCACACCACTCATGATTTTATAGACCTCTATCATATCTCCTCTCAGCCGTCTCTTTCCCAAGCTGAAGAAGAGCCCCAACCTATCAAGCCTCTCCTCGTACGGGTGCTGTTCCATACCCTGGATCATGCAGAGAGACATTCTTGGTGACTGCTTCACAGCTCTAGAACATAGAATTTAGCCTGGGCTTCATCTTCGACTCCTCCCTCTCCTTTATGCCGTTGCCAAATCCTGCCACTTTGCTCTGAATACTATTGGTAAAATCCAGTCCTGTTTTACTGTTGTCACTGCAAAAACCCTAGTTCATGATCTACTCATCTCGGCCCCTCGGCTACTGAGCTTTGATCATGTTCCGCTCCTCCGCTCCGCTCTACACTGCCGCCCTCTATGGGAACGCATTCAGCACAAGCTCCTGGTCTTCACCTTCAGGGCTCTTCATGGCCTTGTTCCCCCATATCTCTCTGCTCTTGTATCCCGCCACATTCCTGTCTGGGAGCTTCGCTTCACCTCTGCCCCCAGCCTCGCCTGCTTGCGACTCTCCTGCTCCTCTGAACGTCTTTGCCCCTTCTCCCTTGCTGCCCCCCATGCCTGGAACTTCCTCCCTGGATACATTTGTTCTGCTCCCTCCCTCCCAACTTTCATATCCATCCTGAAATTATATCCTCTTCCCTCCCTCCGAATCTCTTCCCTGTAACTAATTTAAGCATGTACACCTGAATTTTCTCATCCTCATTAATGTAGCTTTTTCTTTCCTATTGTTCACCTCTCCCTCATCTACACCCTTCCTTGTCTGTCTTAGATAGTAAGCCCTTTGGGGTAGGGACCTGTCTATAACTACTGATTGTAAGGTGCCAGTATACTGCTGGCGCTATATAAATAACTTCCTTCCCATGGAGGTTCACCATAAACTGACCCTTTTCCAGAGGTGATGTAAGACGTATGTATTTGGCCAGCTGGTAGGAATAGGGTTAAGAAAGAGTTTGGTTTTTTGTGGGGAGGTGTTATAGTTTATATTTGTATGTGTTTTACTTTATGCATAGTTTTATATGATGTTACCTGCCCTGAGCCTTTGGGACAAATGTACAAACAGAGGCAGTGGTAGGGTATGTAGGGGGAAGGGCTACCACCCTTATGAGGCGTGAAGTGTAGGAGGGATGGGGCTGCAGCTGTGAGGATAAGGCAGCTCCCACAAGCTTTCCTTTCTCCAGCTTGAACCCCAGCCATGCTGATTCAGTGCCTAGTGCCATTCCACACACCTAGGGTGATCCAGCATACTAAGTAGAGCTGTGCACTCCCCAGCCAAGGCAGCTGGTCACTGGAGATGTTCTACTGCCTCATTTATACTCTTGTCCAGGACGCCCTGAGGGAAGTGAACTACTTTACTCGCTCCTATGCTGTCTTCTATCGAGACCTTGCTGCATACAAGGAGCTGCTGAGGGGGACAGATGCCATTGACTGGACACAGGAGTTCCTCCTTCAGGGTAAGTCAGTGGGGCTGGATCCAGATACATGCAAATTGTGTAACAGCCCAAGGGACAATATGTTGTTGGTTTTTTGAGGGGGTGGAGCCACCAATACATCCAGTCATGAATAACCTTGACATGACAACTTAAGTGTGAGAAGCATAAACATTAAATGTGGGGATCCTCAGTCTATAGAGGGGCCACAACAATTTGGAAGGGGTCCTATGCCACCATTTTGCATGGGGTCCCAAACTTCCCTTGAACTAGCACTGTACACTGTACAGTGCTAGTTCAAGGGAAGTTTGGGACCCCATGCAAAATGGTGGCATAGGACCCCTTCCAAATTGTTGTGTACAGTAGGAGTCTCTCCACTGCACTCCCCTATAGCCACCCCCACCCCCCCAATTCTAACAACTGTGAATCAGGCCCCAAGGAGTTATATGGGGAGTTTTCTTTGCCTTTTGAATGGTCCCTACATTCAGATTCTGCATCGACAACCATATCATAGCTGTGTAAAGGCCCCATTAGAGCTAGTGAAAGCAGGATTTGTACAAACGATTGACAAGACACGTGGTAAGTTCAGTTGCTCTCTAGGGAAAGGCAGCTACGAGTACAGAGATGTATGTTGTTAATGGGGAAAAGGCTATGCGCTAGGTTTACTGCTTTTAATTAGGCTTACGCAAAACAGTTCTGAATGAGCTTGTATTCATTAAGCTACTGCTTGGTAATTCTTTATCCTTAATTACATTTTTGACAAAACATTGAAAGTGCAAACGTTTTTTTGATTTTTTTAAAAAATCACCTATTTAAAGCTTCCCCAAATAACTTTATTTAAAAATACCAGTCCAAACCCCCATGTTCATTGAGGGTATAGAAAAACTGGGACAGTCATCCTAACTGTTCCAGTTCCCTCCTCTGACACCGCTGTGGGGTTTCTAGCTTTTCTCAAGGACTGAGCATGTTAGACACTGACCATTTTAAAGGAAAACAGATAGTTGTGATTTTGTCCCAAGGTTATGGGGATGCCCCACCACACACTTTATTATGTGCATAGTCACCATTTTGCAACTCTACATTATCCACCCATGGCAGGTTTTTGGCCAATTGCAGGCAAACTATGAGGAGCAAGTACTTGCCCATAGCTGTTGTGAGGTCTAAGTAGTGGGGGAGCCAGCTGGCCCCACTTGCTGCTAGGGAGCACTGGGCAGGGGAGACAGAAGCAGTAGGGAACCCGGTTCTGCTTCCCAACCCCAGGGACAGCAGAAGAGGTGCCCAAGGAGGCAGGGACAGGAGCCAGGACCTGTCTCCCCACCCTCTCAACAGGGGAAACAGCAGCAGTTACACAAGTGGTGATGGGGAGGCAGGTCCAAGCTCATGGACTTGCCACTCTGCCACCACTTCTCCTGCTGCCTCCAGTACCAAGCACAGCAGGGGAGGAGTAGGATCAGGAGCCCTCCACAGCCACTCTCTGCTGCCCAAAGGACCTCCCTCTCACAGAGAGACTGATCTACATGCCTACTCCCTAGGCCTGCAGGATGGCGTGTACCAGACCTCCCGGGACCTGGCTACTACCAAGCACATCCGCGTAAAGTTGGTAACTCGGAGTAAAGTTTTCCTTCTGAAGAAGTCCTTGAACCTGCCTGCCAACATTCCTGTGTATGTGCCACTCCGGTTCCCATAAATCCCAGGAGACAGGAGTTGGGACTCACAGTGCCGGCAAGAAGCCAGACCTCCCTATCCTAAATCCCCCAAGGCAAAGGAGCTCCTAGCACAGAGGGATCTCCAAACTGGTTTCATCAGTAATGAGAGGCCTATGGGCCATATGGCCTGGTACAGGACACCAGGGGTAGCAAAACAATCCCGCGCCAGAGCCATGGCTTGTGCTGGCTATGTTCAACGAAAGCCCATTGTGGTTCTCTGAGACTGCAAAGTGCCCAACTACCTTTGCTTGAGGAACATGACCACAGAGGGGCTGCCCAAGCTGGGGAGAAGGGGCGGGGTGGGGTGGGGGGGGGGGGAGAGAAAGTATTTGGGTTCTTCCTCCCTGACCCCACAGGCCACACCCATCATGTTGCTTGGAATCCCTCAGTGCAGTGCAGAGGCTCAGAGTTATGGCTCCTGTTCCCTCTCCCCCCCAGCTTGGGGTGTTACCTGTTGAGAATCCGTCACCCAGACTATGGGCAGAGGCCTGACTGTGCTCTGTACTGCAGGCTGCCAAGTGCTGGGCCAGCAAGCCTGCTTCAGGTAACACCCCCCCACCCCCGATGGGTCTTAGCCTCTGCTTTCTCTCGTGCAGGCCCTCAGGAATGAGACTCTCTTCACTTGATGCCTCTCATCTCGCACTGCTAAATGAGACCTGGAGTGTGGGCGGCAGCACCCAGAGCCTGTCGTACTTGACCCAGCTGATTTCCTGCTTCCCCAGCAGCTGCCTCATGGATGCCAGTGGCTGCCCAGTCTCATGGGTTCTGCTGGACCAGTTTGGGTGCCTAACTCATGCTTACACCCTGCCAGCTCACCGTGGTAATGGCTACATCCAGCTGGTGATAGCAGAACTCGCCAGGAAGCTACAGGCTCTGGCCTCTCCCATATATGGGGATGTGCTGGAGGGGAACACGTCGATGCAGAGGGCAATGCAGCATTTCGGGGCCCAATTCACAGCATGTTTCCTGTTCTATGACCTGCACACCCCATGGCCCCTGCTGTGATGGGATCCTCCCACATACCCAACTGGGTTACTGCTTTCCTGTACCTCTGCCTGAGGTCTTTATCCATCTTGGTCTCTGCCTTTCCCTTCTACAAAAACAAGAGCCCTCTGGCTGCCTCATCCCCATCTACAGCATTGGGGAAGAATCCCATGCCCAGCCTGAGTAATCTTGCCTGGAAACCCAGCAAGATGCAGCCTCCAAGTGAGTTTCCACTCCCAAAATGTCCAAGGTAGCAGCAGCTACTCAGAGCAGGGCCTGACCCAGGACATCCTACCCTACTGTACTTGGCTCATCTCAGTTGAATCAATCCAACAGCAATCATAGACTTTTGTCCTATGATGTGTAGAAGTCAGTAGAGAAGACCCACCCACCAGTCATCATAACATATGCCTTTGGCCAGGAAGACGCAGCTTACATCACCTCCCGCTACAGAAATGGTAACTGCAGGCCCTGACTGGTACCCATATCCTGCACAGCTGAGCCAGCCTCTAGCTGCACAGCTGAGCCAGCCTCTAGCTGCACAGCTTCCACACAGAGGAGTGATTGCTGCCTCTGGTGCTGCTAAATCCCAGGAAGAGAGGAGCATTTAAGTGGGGCTGCTGGGCTTGTGAGAGAAGCAGGAGACTAGAGATCAGGCAAGGGGTGGCATTTCTGAAGCTCAGGATCATGGCCTCTTGGACCTTGATTCTGATTCGATGTTTAGAGCTGCATGTGGAATGCACTAGCATGGGGTGGGGGAGAAGAAGTGTGGGAGGAGTTCCTCTACTCTGAAGGTGCATCCTGTCAGGGTGTACAGGTGGGAAATGGGGACAGTTAGGACCAGGGTGCAGCATAATAGGGCTCACTCATTTCTTCCTAGGCTGGGATGGAAACAAGGGGCATCTCTCTCCTACCCAGCCAGCCAGCTTCTGAATCCTGTCCAGAAGGGCCTGCATGCCTGAACCATGATCTCCCCATAGCCTCACAATTTATCCAACACATCCTCCCCACAACCCGTATTTCAGAGCTCCATAGTGTCCTTTTTGAAATTTTGCCCTGACCACTTTGCGCCGGATACAAGCTGGAGCCTCAGCAGGGCTCATGGCCTTCACTGGAGCAAAGAATACAGTTGTGATACCTAAGCTTCTGCCTTCTCCATCCCTGGAGCTGAACCATGTGTAGCAGGTGCAGGTAACACACGAGTGAAGCAGCAGCCTGCAAGCACACATTTGTCCCAGGAACCTGGCCCCCTGCACCCTGCTGCTGTTAAATCAGACACAAGACTAATAATTGAAAGAACAGAAATTTTAAAAGATTCCAATTATCATGGCTTTATAAAAGATATGCCTTGTCAGGCAAAACCAATTCAATCTGTTGATGAAATTACAAGTTTGGTTGATGTAACTGCATAGTTGTGACATCTGTAAAGCATTTGAATACCACACATTCCTATTAAAAAAAGTTATGCAGTATCAATAAAACAGATGTTGCTCACCTGCAACAGCTCTTCAAGCAGCCTCTGTATATTCACACACAGGCACACAACCAGCAGCTTCTCATGCCTGGGCATAGCCTCAGAGAGGTCATAAAGGGATGATTGGCCATTCATATGTTTCTTTCAGCCTCTTACTCAAAGTTCCCCCATGTCTCAACCTAGGACACCAAGGCTGAGGAGAAGGTGGGAGGCTTGGATGACTATACAGAAGTCTTACAAAAAACCCTCAAGTTATAGGGGAGTTGCTTTTCATTTCTGTTTGAAATGGTTCCTGCACAGAGACACAGATGGGTGACTGAAGCAGTTGTCTAGCCTTCAAAGTGTGTGGTGTGGTGTGGGGGGGGGGCTGAAGAGGGCTAGGTGAATTATTTGAATACTGCCCACCCAAAGTGAGCATCCATTTCCATGACCACAGCAAAATCATGAGTAACAGCACAGACTGATGCCCAGATAGATGCCCTGCCTATTTCCAGAATAGGGATGTCTCAGTTAGCAAAGGCAGCAACCCTTGCTCTAGCTGAGTAACCTGATGGCCTAAGAGGTACAGCTGCACCAGAACCCACGCGCCTGGGGGCCCCACATGCATGGAGAATGCATATGCACACTGGAGAGGAGTGCCCCAGCAGAGGGCCCATTCCCAGAACCTTGGTTTGAGCTGTGATCAAGGATCAGTATGGGGCATCACTTTCTGTGGAAACTAGCTTCTCCATTCTCAGTACTGCTCTGTGAGCATTAATGGATCACAAACCTATCAGTCCCACTCCTGCAGGATACCTGGTGCCTAGGCTCCCTGGGTGACAGCTGTACAACAGCCCCTGTAGTCCCAGTACAGAGAAGGGATTAGGGTCAAGGGCCGAGTGTGCCAGGAGCCTGAGGCCACTGCAGCAGTCCTGTCATTGCTCTAGTTTATCACAGAGGTGGGCAGGGCTGACAGGAAGAATGTTGGTTGAAACCTCCTATGGCACCTGCATTCCTGCACTAGAAGACTACCCTGATGGCTGCAGGGGTGACATCTTCCCATCACATCCCTCAGCAAGGATTTAGTGTAAAGCAGCAACAGCAGATGGGCCAAAGCAGATGATGTAGTGCCTAGAAGGCAATGTAAGGGTTGAACTCCCACTCCCCTGCCCAGGCACCACCACAGCTCATGGCTTTGCTCACTCAGCAAGATGCCCACTGGGGAAGTGGTGATGGAGCACTAACTGTAGCCAACAACCAGAGGCTAAGAAAATCCACCCCCAATTCACTGTCAAGTGACCTCCACTCACAGAAGGGGTGGGGTCAGCCAAATCCACTATGGTCGATTTCAGCCTTTTGTGCAGCAGAAAACACAAAGTGTGTAGGAGCAATTTGTGACTTGGAAGCTTCTTTTCTGAAAAAGGAATCTGCTCCACCCGAGGCTGAAAGCCCAGACCCTGGAGTTAAAAGCCTGTTTGTCCCCAGCTAAGGCAGCCAGGCAGGTTCTGGACAGCTGCATTGCAAGAAATCCAACCCAGGAAACAGAGCTCTAGCCACAGCCAGATCTTTCAGTTGTGTCCTTATTTGAGCACCCTCTAGCACTGCTGTTAGCTAGTGGTTTTGAAACTAGGTGGGGGGCACAAGAAAGAACTCCACACTGACTGAGCAAGGGGAAATCTCGCAAAGGGGAGAGCATGTGTATGTAGTAGTTGAGGCTCTCTTCCCTACCACAAATGCCAAGACAGCAGAAGGGCAGGGCAGAGTTCAGAAAAGTTTGAGAACAGCTGCATTAAGCAACATTATTAGTATCTGTCTCTTGTAAGGCTCTTTCTACACAGGCTCCACAGAACAGTGCAGGGTTCTTGTCAGAGTGTCCAAGAGTGATGGTAGGTTCTTTCCGATCATATCCCCTTTCTTACCTATCAAACTTTTGTGGAGTGCAGCTTTGTCCTTTACAGACATCCCCCCGCCTCAGTGTCACCTTACCCAGCTGTTCCAGATTATGCACCAGGAAGCTCCCTAGGGAAGCAGGCACTCAGACTGTCAGTGCAAAGAGCAGCAACATGGTGCATGGTGGAATGTAGCTGTATGGGGGGAGGGGGAAATGTGGTCAGTGAGCATAGGCTCATTGAGAACCCTTAGGTGGACTCTGCATAGACACTTCTAAGGTCAGAATACAGCTGCTTCTTTGCCCCTGCAGCAGAAAGCAAGGCTCTGAGGAGCATTTCTTGGTTTTGTTAGGGCTGCACATTAGTGGACATGCTACATCCCCTTTCCTCCCCCTTGCCAGACTAGCCCTTCAGTAACAGGCAGGGATAAGAGGCATTTTGGAGACAGGTATGCAGAGATGAGCACTTCACTGCCTTCATTTTGTAAGCACATGGAAAAAGGAGGGAACCAACCACTGCCAATGGGGGGTAAAGGGCAGGAGATGGGGGAAGTAAGCATGGGGGCAGTTAGCTTACTTTTCTCAGAAACATCTTGGCAAAGTCTAAAGTATATTTAAGTGTTTCCTTCGGTCCACTGCTTTACCAGTACATAAATATACTGACTTTCCCCTGCTGAAACCATGACCTCACAAGCAGCAAGCCACTTTCTTCTGTGCATACCCCCCAATCCACTTGCTCCAGAGCAAGATTACATGCTGCTACCCACAGCCCAGTTGCTTTAACCTTACATTCCTTTAGCATTCTTAGATGAACAGCAGCAGAGACTAGCAACCTGCTGACAGTTTCCTGTTGTTCCAGCGTCTCATCTTCAGACACCTGACTTTCACTAGAAGACAGGCATAGAGGCAGTATCTCCCATGTATATCCATGGTGAAAGCAGATGCCAACTGCTTCTGACTTCTCTGCAAATATCTTTACTTCCTTGGTAACTTCTTTCTGCCCCTTGTAACTCAGCAGGCCCAAGACTAGCTTGCAGTCTTCCCACAGCCAACATTCTTTAACAGTTGCTTTGTTTTATTCACCTGTCATTTGCTCTTTCCTTCCTGTAGTCAGAATGGATCTAGCCAAGACTACACAGGGCTGGTCTTCCTAAATTCTCTCTGTAAAGGGCTACAAGCCTTGCCATTTCCTGGATCCAAAGCCAGTTACATGGGGCTGCTCACTTAGTTTAGCCCTTTGGAGCTCTTGGGAATGGAAGCAGCAATCAGCTCTGTCCCCAGTGCTCACAAGAACAAGACTTGCAATGTCTGCACCCCCTCCCTCACAGGTTTGGCTGACCCACCCCTTCACGATGCAGGATCAAAAAGGACCCCTCCCTTATCCCCAGCACACAGGCAACATAGATCTTCAGGGACTAACCCAACCCATGGAGACCTGGAGCTCAGAAATGCAGCAGCCACGAAGGGTTGAGGGTAGAATCAGAATATTTAGGGCTGGAAGGTACCTTTGTAGAGTCATCTAATCCCCCCTTGCCATCAAACAGGACAAAGCGCGCCTAAACCATGCCTGACATGTGTAAGGGATGACTTCAGCATAATTTAAAAAGTGGAGATTTCCCTCTTTCCTTCCCTGACAGCACACACAGCGCCCTCAGTGGGAAGCCTCCTCCTGGAAGGAAGACGCATCTCCTCCCCCGGTCCCCTGACTTATTGGATAGCAGAGGCCAGCTCCTTCCTTCAGCCCCGGCCCTGGATTTCATGTCAGTAACAGATTCATGCTCACAGCAGGCTCCTCTTCCCAAGATTACATGATTATTTTTTTTAAAAAACTGTATAGAAATCGACACTCCTGTCATCATTCTGTGCATTGGGGCAGCAGCCATGAGCCCAGGAATCAGCGAAACCGCTTCTCCTCCCACACGTATAGCTTCCCTGTAGGCACCTTCCGGAAAAACATGCTGTTCCCTCGGCTCATGTTCCCCTGTGGAAGAAGAAAGGGAAGTCTGAGTTTGGCAGGAAGAAACAGAGACAGATGGGAACAACAGGGTCAGAAATTCCAGCACCTTTCTGACCGCAGCCAGTACAGAGCAAGGCACCCAACAAGAGCCATCAACTGCGCTGGGGAGACCCTCTGCCCCCTCAAATTTACATCTAACAAACCTGATCCCTGGCTGGGCTCCTGGTGCTACCACACTCCGAATACAGAAAGAGGAGCACCTTGTTAGGGCCTGAGCTGTGGGCTTCTCTCCTGCCACGTCTCCCACCCTGGGCCGAGAGCGCAGGAAACAGGGCCCTCAAAGAAGGTGCGCGAACACTAGCAGAGCTTCCCCCAGCCCTGACTGTTTAACAGGACTCTCCTTCCAATCCAGCCTGTCTGAGCTCAGCCCCTAACTTGCTGCATTGTCACCAAGAGAGGAAATAGCAGGACAGATGGGGGAAGATTAGCATTCTTCCACTCTGGACTCCTTGCTCTCCTCACCTAACTCCTGCTGATACCCTCCATCCAGTACAATCTGTTAGCGGAGGTCTGTGTACTTGTATCCTCACCACATGGACCAACCAGCCATCATTCTTGATGTAACCAAGCCAAGCACGTGCATCTGGGACCTCACATCTTCGTGCATGTTACACTCGTCTCTCCCTCTGTTCCCCTTCTTTCGTCTTCACCCCCACCCCCGTCTCTCAGATTGTAAACTAAGTCCTAGGGACTGTGTCTATTCCATTAATTTGTAAAGCGCCAGGTACATTGCTGGCGCTATATAAATGCTTGCTAATAATAATAAAAATTCTTACAAGAGCAGTCTGGTGTCAGGCACAGCCCACTAAGGTTGTGATAGAGCTCACGTTCGAAATGCCTAGCCTTCACATTGCTTCTTTGATTATTGGCCTTTGCTAAATGCTGCCAACAACACTTTCTCCTAGTGGCTGCACGTACCTGGGCCCCAGTGGCAAGTACCAACATGCAAGGAATGACAATACCAGTCAGCTACCTATTTCTCAGGAACAATTACCTGCCTTGACACCAGCATTCAACACCCATCTCACTCAAAGCCAGGTTGGTCCCAGGCTGATTCAGTATATTCAGCAAAGGGTCTAGCTCAAGGAAGTTCCTGCCTGCTTCAGTCCTAACTTGCCCCCAGAAGCTTTGTAAAGGCAGGAACAGCATCAGCCAGCCTCCCACTGAGCAGATGCTTTTAGTGACAGCTGCACTTGGGAGCTCAATTACTTACTTTTCCCCCCTCAAACGGTGTTTAATACCAAATAGATTTGAAAGTGTTCAGACCCAAATGCCAACCAGAAAGGAAATGGCTACTGAACTTATTACTCACCAAGAGTACTCATGAGAAGGCAGTGAATCTGCTTTCTTCAAGTCCCCATTCTGTACATTCAAGTCAGCTGCTTTCCAGCCACAAGCATGCATGCCACGCTAATATCCAGGGACCCATATTCATTGTTTCTCCCCCATTGGCAGCAATGGGGAAAAAACGCAGTGAACATGGGTCCCTGCTAATATCCGAGTCAGAACATACTGCTACTGTAAAGAGTTACTAGCCAGGCCTATGTCTCCCCGTTGCTGGCAGTGCTATGCAGCAATCGGAAAATTAATATGAAAAAAGTCACAGCATGCTGCACAAGTACTTCTGGCAAGCGAAGAAAGGGCTCATTTCGTTTTCTGTGAATGGAGAAGCTGAACAATTTCAAAGTTTGATTCAAATTGCATCCGTTTTCCTTGCCAGAAAAACGGCACAGAGTGCAAGCCAAGAGGCCCTAGTGGCGACCTGTCCCAATTCTCTACAATGCTTCCCCAACGCTCAACAGTCTGTGCTGTCAAACCTCTTTGTATTCCTATCTGCCCACCCCACCTTTCTCAATCCCATTTGCAGAGGGCAGGACCATCTCTTAGAGTGCCTTGAATGAGCAAAACATCCAGTCCTTGGTATGGGAATGGGAAGAGATTCCAGCCACCAGCCCGCCCATCCATCTGTCCTTGGCAGACGCCCAACTAACAGCACTAGTCCAGGATCAGCAACAGGCTGATGCCGCCAGCAGAGCATACCCTGGAGACTTTCCTCCTTGAGGGGACAGGAGGCTAGAACCAGCAGCCACTAGTCAGCAACCACTTCAGACCCACCCACCAAGCCGTCTCACTCTTTTCTCCCTAGTTAATCCAACAAAACCCAGCCAAAGGTTAGCACCATGAGCTAACCTTTTGTAAACAACCCCTTTGCCGGCTGCTGTCTCTTTTCCCTCTCCCACTCAGATTGCAGGTCCTGTGGGTGAAGGCTGCTTCTTACACCAAGTTTATGTAATCCCTGCCTCCCCACAGTAGGCAACAATCTCCACTGAGTCACCAAGTGCTATCACAACACAAATAATAAACACAATAATCCTGAGCTGGCCTAAAGGGGAATGCATCATTAACCCTCTATGCCACAGGCACTCCCCCCCACCCCCTTTCCCCTTTCAAGCTGTTGCTGACCTTGCTAAATCCCCCTCCTGGAGTCATCAACAGTTTCCCCCCACACCAGTTTCACTGTATTTTGAGTCAGTGTGGGAAGCATGAAGATAAAGGAGGGGAGGAGAGCAGATTCAAACATACCTCTTTGTGCAGCTGACTCCAGCAGTCAAGCCAGGAGGAGTACGCCGGCGCGTAGGGAGGGAGGCCACCGGCAAGCCTGGAAGAGACCAAAGGTTCTGCTGAGACAGATTAACGCAACCCATACAGCTTGACTTCTATAGCCCAAAGAGCATCATGCATGCCCTGCGTTGCCTATAGGAGGGTGTCTGCGCACACAATACCAAACCAGCTCTTACTCTGTAGCCCAGTAACTAGCTGTGTGCTTGCCAACTGCAGCATTCAAGCACTGCCACCTGGGGAAGACTCAGAGCTTCAATAATGGGCCATTCATGAAGACGGCAGGAGCTTTACACCTCAAAGCCTTTCATCTGAAATTCCTTACAATAGGGCCTGAGCCAAGCAGCCCAGCCACAGGCTTGAAAACCCATCTCAAGTCATTCCTGGCTGCATCTCCCTGCCCATGCAGGCTGCATGGGAGCTACCAGTGATCAGATGCATCCCCTTGAAGGTCTTTCCTGGCCACCCACCATGGGAGACATGCCCCACAGTAACCAGCACCTAACCTGACCCAGACCCTTAGTGTGGGTGCCATAGGAACCAGCTCTCATGAGGGCAGGAGCGTATGCGAGGGAGTCAGGTGGAAATGCAGGGGCTTTCAGAGCTGGTCACGTCACAGTTACACCAGGCTTGGAGAATACCTTCCTGAGTGAGGAACCCTCCCAAGGATGCAGCAGTAAGTAGTACCAACCAAAAACAAACTTTTAAAATCAGCAGGCCTGGATAACCTGCACTCAGAAGCCCGAGAAAAGCTGGTTAAGGAGATTTCTGTCCCACTGACCTTTTCTTGCTTTCTCACGCACACACACCTTGGAATACTATGAAAATTTTCAAAGGAAGATGATATTGCACCAATATTTGGAAATGGGAAAGCAGGATGACCCTAGGAATTACAGGCTGGTTACCGTGACATCAATTGTAGGCAAAGGAGAACAGCTGTTTCAGGACTCAACAAAGATGTAAAGAATAACAATGTTATTCCACTGAAAATAAGTCTTGTCAGTTATTATAAAGGATTATTTATATAGCACAAGCAATGTGCCTGGTACTCTAACATTCATGGAGAGGTTACAGGTACATGTGCTTGTCTTAGTTATAAGGGGAGGGTGGGAGCCTTGATGGAAAAGGCAGTATAAAAAATGTATGGGGGGCAGAAAAGAGAAAGCTTGAAAGAAGAGGTAGGTTTTTAGGAGGGATTTGAAGGTCGAGAGGGAAGGAACAGAGCATCTGTGCTCAGGAAGGGTGTTCAAGACAGGCCTATTCCAGCATGTGATTAATCTAACACAATGCAAGACTACATATCGAAGAACAAAGAATGACGGCCACACCTGCAGCACTAGACCCTGTACCCTGGAAAGCAGTTGGGGGTCACAGAAGTTAGCCAGCACAAGCTCCTAATACAAGTCTATGACTAAAAATGGCTAGCAATCTTTAGATATATAAGCAGGGGAGCAGTGAGTATGGAAAAGGACTTCCTCACAGCATTGGGGAGACTGCCCACCTGTTTCCCCCCCATAGAATCAGAGTTAGAAGGGACCTTGAAAGTCGTCTAGTTTAATGCTCTGCTTGGATGCAGAATGACTACAGCAACTGAGCCGTCAGAAAGGGCAGGGTAAGAATGCTAACAAACCAACAGTCACTCAGACGGCTCTCCAGTGTCTTTTTGAAAGCCTCCAGTGACGGGGAGACCATAACACTCCACTTGTTCCATTGCCAAACAGCTCTTACGTTTAAGAAGTTTTTCCTGATAAATAATTGAAATCTACCTTACTGTAACGTTAGCCCTTGATTTCTAGTCCTGCCCTCTGCAGCGATGGATGTGGAAAATCAGACCGGGTGCAGAGAAGAGCTACAAGAGAGCAATTAAAGGACAGGAATAGGAACCACCTAGAAACAGCAACACCAAAAGCAAAATCTTTCCAAGGGTCCTCTTCAGATGCCTTCTTCACAGGATTTGAGATCACCTGCGAGAACGAAGGAGTGGTCAAATCAAATACGTCTTAGCACAGGCCAGCAGAGTGCACATAATGAAAGTTTGATTCAAAGAGCTATAACAATGAAACACTCTGGTGTAAGAAATTTGAATTAAAACCTGTAGGTTAGAGAGGCAAACGGAGAGAAGACAAAAGGGGTTTGTTTTGTGGAGCTGGGAAAGAGGATTATTTAAAGAAGTGGATGCTGGATGTATGGCAGATCCTTGGGAAAAGGATATTGTACTAGATTAATCTACAGTAATTTTATAACAGCAAGAAGGTTTTAAGAAGCTATATTGCTTAGCTTATCAAATTAATTTATTATAAAGGGTAAAAAAAACTTCATGAGGTGGGGATGGGGGGGAAGTAGATGTTACAAGGCTCTTTAGTTTAAGACACCAAGGCAGAACAAGAACTGCTGGCTGGAAACTGAAGCTGGACAAAAGGCACAATTTTGAGTAGTGAGGATGATTAACTCTTGGAACAAATGGCTGAGGAAGGGGGAATCTCAGTGGTCTTTAATTGCAGACCTTTTTATGCTTTAGCCAAGGACCTGCGTTCCAAGGTTTTCCCCCTTGGTGGCTGTGGCAGAGTGCAGCTTAATGGAGCTGCTGCTACTCTAAAGAGAGTGTGGGGGCCAGACTGAACACGTGTGAGGCAGGCTGGTCAGTGACTGGGTGAAGGCTTAGTCGACTCAGCTCAGTAAAGCAGGAAAACCCATAAGCAGCATTACGAAAAGTGGGAGACTGTTGGTCCTTTAAGGCTGCAGGAACCAGAGGGCTAATCACACCCACTTTGGCTTTATAACAGGGCTGCTTGCAGCTAGAAAGGCAGTCTGTGCCTGAAGACAGCGGAAGAATGAGCTCCACCTTGAAAGTCTGGCAGACTGGAAGCTTAGAGAGTCTGTGAGTGAGAGCCTGGAGCAGAGGCAAGGGGCTCTGAAAGCCAGAAGAAGCTGTCAAGAGAAGGAGGCACCCGAGGCCCTGAAGCTCGTTTGGGAGACTAAGACTTACCTCACCTGAGTGAGTAGAGACTATGGGGACATTGTGTTGAGCCTACACTGTGGCTGGAGGCTTTGGGAGCTTTGGACTGGTGCCTGTCACAGCGGGCCTGGAAGAGCTGAGGGTCTGGAGGATTGCTCTGGACTCTGAAGAGCCCACCTGAGGGAATTGGCTGGACTGGGGCTAGTTAGGGCTTGGTGGCCAAAGGGGTTTTACGCCCGGCATTAGATAGACTGGCTGAGAGACTAAGAGCTGTGCATGCCTGGAATAAAGACTGAGTTAATACCCACTAGAGACTGTTATTGGGCCTTGACTCTGACAATACTCGACACCGGCACCACCACCCTGTTACAATGGCAATGGGAAAAATGCAGTGAACACAGATCCCTGGCTTTAGC
This sequence comes from Sphenodon punctatus, assembly GCA_003113815.1. Lineage (NCBI taxonomy): Eukaryota > Metazoa > Chordata > Lepidosauria > Sphenodontia > Sphenodontidae > Sphenodon > Sphenodon punctatus. Next base: position 353,758 of record QEPC01008502.1, read on the forward strand.
CAAACAACTGTAGTGGACTTGATAATGTGACAATTGAAAAACATTCAGTGGCCTCTGGTATACCTTGTACACGAAGTCATGTACCTCATGAGCCCCAACCTTCTATGAATCGCCATTTGATCTGCACTTGCCCACAAGAACCAAGACTCCCTAGCCTGCCCCATCTCTAATTAGGGACACTCCCAACTGGAAATGACACCTTCCCCCAGGGCACATCCTATAGCCACAGCCCACAGATCCTATTCTGGGGTAGGCAGGGCCCAGCAAGGAACCAGTCCTAACAACAGGCTTTGGGACTTTAAAGCTACAATTTGACAGCGTTGAGAGTTATTCTAGGAGACTCTCCAACCAGCAGCTAAAGATAACCTGGGAGGCTCTGTTCTTCCGCTATGTGGGCTCTGCTTCCAGAAACCTCAAGAGAAGCTGCCAAACATCTGAAGACAGCAAAGAATCCCAGGGCAGAGCAACAGTTTTTCTAAAATGCACAAAAAGGTAAGGGGAGCTGTAAAAGGTTTTGCTGGCTCCCCATCTATTTCAGTGGAAGAGTCCATATGGATCACAAGAACCCTCATGCCTGCCTCCATCCCACTAATTACCATAGCACTGGCTCTCATGGTAGAGATTCACTGTTCCCAACACACATTTACAGAGTTTTGCAATATTAATTGGCATCTTTGAGATGCTCAGCATATTGCAAGGTGCACAGAATGCTGATCTCATGGACAAACTAAGCTCAAGTATATAGATATTTATGTTTGGGGTGGATGGGGAGAAAGGAGACTAATCCTTTGAACATGCTTCCTTGGTTACTTACTTCTAGTTCCCTTTCTTCCTCCTTCCCCCTTTCACTTCCTCAAGGCTTGAGATCATCAAGTTTTTCCTAACAGATATGGGCAATAAACAGACTGCACCACCAAGAGATGCAGCTCCCAATCAAATCAGGCGACTCTGCGTTTCCTAATTTTATCCTACATTTATCTTCAATATCGAGTCAAATCTATTTAGTATTCCAAGTTCACAACACTATTATAGCTAAAATGCCCTTTGAATTCATCCTGCATTTAGACTTTTACTGATTTGATAAATTGTTGATGAACAATTTACTGATTCTTCCCCTTCATGCTCCTTTTCCTCTTGTTTTTCGAAAAGGGACCGAGGATTAGCACCTAACATTTCTATATAGAGATCACAGAATACATTCACATTAGAATTCAAGAATAGTATAAAAAACCAAACTACATTGCACCATAACAAATAAGAGATCAAACCTAAAAGCAGCAAGATCTGTACTTTATCAATGCCTCAAGTTATGTACCCTTTTTAAATACACCTTTTTATTTTTAACACAAAATAATAAATAAGGTGCTGCACACTCACCCACAGTTATTAATGGCCATCAGGTTTGAGACAAGTACGAAGGGGTAGGTCAGCATACTGGCAAAGAACTGAAAGCACAAGAGAGAGTTGTAGCAATAGCACTGGCACCCCTCGCCCTTCCTCATCTTCACACCCTCACCCCACTCGGACCAACAGCCAATTAACAGCACAGCCTGGCAGGAACGAGAGCAAGTCTGACAGCATTCACAAAGAATCCTATGCCCACGAGAGTTTATTGGTTTGATTATATGCATTTTCTTTTAAATAACTAGGACTTCTCCAGATTAGGTCAAAATGTGAACCTAATCTAGTCAGGTTAGGTCTCAGATTTGTCAGGATTGATGATTTAAACAAAATCTGATTTAGCAGCTCTCCATAATGATAATGTCACCTTGGTACCTGTTCCTGAAAACCATCTTTGATACGTAATAGGATATTTAGAATTTCAAGAGGTTATGTTTTAAGAAGTCGTTTACCAGGTTACGGTTTTAAACTTTTCAGTTAACAGTCTTGGAGAGGTGGTATAAAGGCCTATCAAGAGAATTTAGACCAGTTTCTTGTAAAATGGGGGTGGTACAGAATCTACCTCATTATTTGCTGGAATGCCACCAATATGAAGAATTGCGGAAGTGGCTTGATCCTCTTATCTTCTAAAATGTTTTATAATGTTGCACAAACATTGGAGCTTCTTTTAAATAATCGAGATCTTGACTGTATATGCAAGACAGTCATTTTTGCTCGATGTGCAGCTCAGTACAGAGGATATAAATGCTGGGTTTGCTTTGTCTTGATGTTTATTTGGATGTATTTTATTTCTGTAAATATTTTAATCATCATCATCATTAGTTTGTTATGCTGTAAGTCCATGATGGCTTTTTGCTAAATGGAGTAAATTTCTACTACTACTGCCGCTGCCAGGATCCACAACCCCAGGGGGCACATGATATGCTAGTGAGAGGTCCTAATAGTTCTCAATCAGGGTGGTTGGAACCCTGCAATGACAATGAGTCCGTGGCTGCTCATCTCTGAGCCAGCCCAGTTTCAACATAGTGACAGTAGCACTTGCATGGGATAGGGGGAGGCCCCGGGTCAAGTGTCGCTTTAGCCAGAAATTCACTGGGTGACCTTAGGCCAGTCACGATATTCTCTCAGCCTAACCCACAGGGTTGTGAGGATTAAACATTGTTAAATTGTTCTGTGTGAAGTGCTCTGACTGCTGTAATGGCTGAGGAGCGCTACATATTTAAAAAAAAAAAAGAGAGAGAAGACTTGGGTGGGTAGGAAAATGCTCCAGCAGGGCTGTACAAGGGGCAACCATGGTTAAGCGGATGGGAGCAGGTGGTTAGCATAGCGAAGGGAGTTGTCAATTTTGGTTTCACATTCATGAGTCTTAAGTCCCACCCAATACTCCTCCTGCAGGGCCCCAGGGCCCAGCTACTGTGCCACTGCTGCCCCCACGTCTCTAGTCTCGCTGCTCGCCAGCAGCACTGCATGCCCACATGCCACCCCCAGGAAAGAGAAATGGGTTGTACACGCACTCCAGTGACAGCCTGGGAGTAACTCTTCATCTCAGTCATGGAAGAGACCTAGAAAGAAGAGGAAAGGATTTCACTGCCAATCACTCCCAAACCTGGGCCAGGCCTCACCATGGTGATCTAGCCAGGAGTTCCCTACCAACCAAGGTCTCAACTGCCTAGTGCTGTCTGATGTGCTCCCAGATGAGGAGGTGTGGCAGTATACACTCCCCTCTGCTACTAACTTAGAGACACAGATAGGAAGGGGGAGCCAGTCCACACCCAAGGGCCATCTGCTCCCTGATGTTAAGGAGGGGGCAGCAGCCAGAATGGAACCAAAGTGAGAGGACTTGGCCAACTCCTAGATTGAACCTGTGTAAAGCTCAAGTCGTCCAATGGTTCCTGCCCATTTGGGTTCAGGGTTCCACCTCCACGCCCCACAAATAGCACACTTACCCCATTCTCCAGTGCATAGGTATTGATGAGGTAGGCCAGCATGTTACAGAGCCACAAGGACAGGACATCCCCAAGCAGACGGGGGATAAGGCCCCTGAAAGAGAAAAGCTGGAAAGTGAGCAGGCTACAAACTGAATCAGAAGCCTTGCAGCATGTACAGAGGCCTCCCTGCACTGGGCAGGAGGGGAAAGCAAGTTAAGCCTAGCCACACACTGATTTTGACTTACAACCCACCCTATCCCAATAGCTCAGGGATACAACACATAACCAGAATATGGTACATATATAATTCCCCTAAAGCCTATCTCTGCCCACCAAATGCCTGCCTGGCCAAACAGAAGAGGTATTACGCTGCCTCCGGGCTCTGCACTGGCTGCCTATAAAGCACCGGGCTAGGTTCAAGGTGCTGGTTTTGACCTTCAAAGCCCTTCACGGCCTGGGCCTGTGGGATCGCCTCACTACCCATGTGACCCGAGATTGTCCGTGGGGGCCTTTTTGGAGGTTCCCCAGGCAAGGTGGGTGGCCACTGATGGTAGATCTTTTTCGGTGGCCGCCCATGTGCTGTGGAACTCGCTCCCAGAGGAGGCTCGGTTGGCCCTCACCCTCCTGTTGTTTCGACGTTTGTGTAAGACTGGGGCTGTGTGTAGGGGGGGTTTGGGAGGGAGGGTGCGTTTTTATGATTTGTTTTAAAATTTGTAGATTTATTTTAAAATGTTTTATTGTCGGATGTGTGTGTGGGTGTGTGGGTTGTTCGCTGCACTGAGCTGCCTTTGGGCAGGAGGGGCGGGATATATGTTTTTTGGGGGTTTTTAAATTAAAAATTGGCAAGATTCCAAGGGAAAAGGATTTCCAGAGCTACGGGGCAGCCACTGAGAAAGCCTCACTACAGGCCTTGACTGTACACACTTGGTGCCATGAAGAAATTAGCAGAATGAGGTTCTCGACTAACTTTAAGCATGGGTGAATATGTCCCAACAACCCACTCTCCCCAGAAGGCAGGCCATCGCATTCTGCACCAGCAACAGCTTCCAAGCAGTCTTCAAGGGCAGCCCCACATAGAACACATTGCAGTTGTCTAGCTTAGGGGTTACAAAAGGCATGGATGACAGTGGCCAGGTCTGACCAATAAAAACGGTTGCAGCCTTTTCACCAGACGGAGTTTGTAAAAGGTGTTCCTAGCCACAGCCACAACCCAATGATCCAGATGCAGCAATGAATCCAGAAGTATCCCAAGTCTGTGAAACAGAGACCAAAGGAGATTGGACCACATCAATAATTGGCATCCCTATGCCCCTCAGGTCACAGGACAGACCAATCACCACCACTTCTGTCTCGTTAGAATTTGTTTTCAGTTGGTTCACCCACATCCATTCTCCAATGGCAGCAAGCTACTGAGCAAGCATCGACTCCAAGACCCAGGTTGGATGAAAAAGGTAAGACAGAGCTGGTGTCAGCAGCATATTAATGGCACCCTTGCTCCCAAGTCTACGAATGATCTTGCCCAGCAGCCCTAGATACATACTGAAAAGGGAGACGAGATGAAATCTTGTCCACAGGAGAGGTCATGAGGGGATGACAAGTAATTGCCCATCACTACCCCCTGCAATTTCTCCAAAAGGATTAAGCAGAGCCACTCAAGTAGTCCTACTGATGCTTGCCAAAATTCACAGATGCGTCAACATCTCACGATGAACTGTATCAAATGCTGCTGAAAGGTCTAAATAAGATCAAATGGCACCATTCCCCATCAATCTCCGGGTGAAGGTTTTCAAGCCTGACTGACATGAGCCTATGAATTCGACAGCAACCAGGTGTGCCTGAAACTGCAAGGCAGCCACCTGCTCAGTAACCTTCTGTATAAAGGGAAGGTTAGAAACAGGGTGTTGATATCAAGATATGGCTTACTGAGCAAGGACAGATTGGAGGCCAAGTAGCCTACTTTCCCAAAAGGAGGAATTGACAACCCCTACTAGCAGCGACCCGTTTCTCCCGGCTGGCTTTCACTAGCCATCCAGGCACGAATCTAGTTCACAACTGGTTACTCGCATCCTGCCAAGTGACACCAACCGAGAGTGATCCGAACAAACAGGACAACACTGGCTCCCCCACCCTCAAATTCTAAACATTCATCCAAAACAGTAAGTCAGGTCAATTACAAACGATTTTGTTTGCAAAGTAGGTGGCAAACTCATCACAGTAGGCAATAGATGGTTCCAGCTCCAGGTCATTCACCACCAGAAAAGCTCTGTAAGATGGCATTTAAAAACCACTATGGTAGCAAAAAGGAATGCTCTTTGCCGCCACCACCACAGTCACCATATAATCCTTCAAAAAAGATCTATGATGCAATTGGTTGGCTTTGACACATAGATCACCACTTGCCTCTAACCACCTTCTTTCCCGCCTCAGATCCCTTGTATACCAGGATGATCTGTGCCATCTCAGTGATGGAAGTGGACTCCTGGGAGCCACCGTGTCAATGTTAAAGTGTTATTTCACCATTCAACCAGGCCATCAACATATCAGTGGGTATATCCCACAGGGAGTTCTGGAATCCTATTGGCTCCATGAGTCTTCAAGGGCAGACCAAGCTAACCAGTCCACTACCTCAACGAGGGCATAGGAGGGCAAGGATCTGGGCCTTTAGAAGGTAATGACCAATTGACCCGACTGCAAACCAATGGATCAAAACAAGTCCCTACTAACCTCCCCATCTTAGGGGCTTCCTCTGGAGATAGGCTCACTTCAGAGCCCACCTCCCCCTCAGATTCCCACTCAAGCAAACAATCCCACTGCCAAGTACTCACGCAAAGAATCCTAGAATGCCCTCTTCCCGGTAGATGGCGATGAAGGAACTGAACGCCCCACTAGAAGTTGAAGAGAAAATCCATGAGCAGTTGCCACAGAGAAAGAGCTTCTGAATAAGGTGGTTTGTGCCTTGTGTAGCCAATATCCTGCCCCCCAACCAGGTGACTGAGTCCTCAGCAGCCTTTTTGCCCCTGTCCTTTAGTGGTCCCCGATGCAGGGATGAAGATATTCTGGGGTTTCTGCCTCAACAGAGCCAATTCCATCATCAAGTATGTTACCTGTATTTTGTCTCCCTGCCGATAAACTGCACCATGCACCTCAGTGTGATCACTGCAGAACAGGGAGAGAGCCAGAGGAGAGCACATCAGTGGAGAAGATTCCTGCAGCATTCCTCTCCCCTCTTCAGGGCAGCATAGGAACTCTTCCCCCTCCATCAATTTGGGACACTAACATGAAGCCATGTACAAGTGGGCACCATTCCAGTCTGGTCCAACAAGACATGGTGGCACCAGGCCTTTAAGAGGCAGGCATTTAACATGGAAGAACTGGGCACCAAACTGCCCTGGCTTATTCTCCAATGTTGAACAGTGACAGGGCATACACTGGCAGGGATGGGTACAAGACCTGGATCCTGGAGGGTGACTGGCACTTGTGAAGTACATACCGTGGAACGGATGGGTGACTAGGGTTGCAGCAGACCGAGCAGCCATTTCTCGGGAAGTCTAAGAACAAGCAAATCCAAGATCAGCAGCAGTGACACAGGGCAGTGGTTGTCACTTTCTCAGGGCTGCCTCACGTGATAGATTTATTACGGACTAACATGGCTTAAAGTCTGGTGCACATGCATGATGTTTGTTAACACGCAGTATTTTGCCAGTTGGACTGCAGTTAACCTAGTTGGGATCAGGGACAGTTGTGTATCACTGCAAGTAAAGACTTGTGTGCAAGCTCCTCTCTCTACGTAAAGGAGCCTACCTCGCACAGCCTCCTCAGGCACTATTGCCCTTTCTAATACACTTCAAGGGTCCCCAAAGTGACACTCCTCTGCTAAAAGCAGACAGCCAGGTACATATTTTCAGCATGCTGTGCTCCTGTTTAAAAGTGGACAACCATGCCCACACCAAGCATGGCTGCTTGGACTTAGGCCGAGGCCATTGTTCCTTATCTCTTTTGGGAGAAGGACACTGAGCTTCATGAGTGGACCTTGGAGGGAGCAAGCAACTGAGGAGGTCTACAGCTGATAAGCAAACTCTATATGCTCCAAATGGAAGTTACCAGTATGGAGCAAGGTACTGCTGAATACAATTCCTTGCACAGACCAGGCTTCAACAGGTGAGCTGGATTTTCTGGGGACAAGCCGTTATGGCTGTACTGTCCCACCTTGTGCTGTGGAAAGGTCAGGGACTGTGCTGCTCCTTTGGAGGTTTGCCTGAGACCCAGGCCTGTCACGGCACTGGCAATGGCACTGGCCTTTAGGGTTCTCTTAACAGAGCAAAGCTAGTCTGCATCAACTCCCTTGATACCCAGAACTAGCTGGGAGAGTGGCTTTAACTGGCTTCTTCAGATCCAACAGCTGCCAGAGAGCCCTCCTCCAAGAGTTACTCATGTTGGGAGAAAAGCAGGTGGAGCATCTCCACTCCACAGCTCAACGAGCATGTGTCTATAATAAAGGCAGCAGTCTGAGGGCAAGCACAACCACACTGTCCTGCTGGACAAGTATGTAGCGGGGATTGGGGTGGAGGAAGACTATAATGGATGCCCCACATTACTGTACGGTCATCACACCAGTATCACTGCATGCCAGTATTCCCTGGAACTGCTGGGGCGGGAGGGGGAATGGAAGGCGATCTGGGAGGCCCTTAATGGGGATGCAGCCAGACAAGTCTGTTGCCTTATTCTGCCTCCTGGACTGAAGTGTGGCAAGTCCAAATGCTTCGACCCACCATGTCCCATACCAAGTAGGATCATATCTTACCTCCTTGATAACCTGCTCCAGGGAGGACACTGGCTCCTTCTGGCTCGTTCTTGGCTCCTAGCGAGAGAGAAGGCTTCAGATGGAATAGATGTCCCTTGTGCCTCTTCCCAGCCATCCCCCATGGAGAGCATCAGGCCTTGTCCATCAAGTTGCGTGTGCAGGCCCCGTATGTTGACAGCTCTGGGAAAGAGTGCTGCAGATACAGAGGCACAAAAAGCAAGCTCCCCAGAACTCCACCCACTGCCAGCCACATCAGGAGAGGAGACAAAGCAAGTCACAGTCACAAGCTAGAGAAAGGGGTGAACTACTCATGCAGAGAAACCAGCTCCAACATACCTCAGCCTGGTCAGCTTCCTGGTACTGCTATGGAGGGAAGAAGAGGATATAGTTAGAAGGGCCCAAGAAACCACAGACAGATACACAGACCCCATCCAAGCACCAATGGCTCACTGTTCTGAGCACAACTCTGCTTACAACACTGCCACAACTGGCTAGGCCAGCCCAGGAAGCTGAAAAAATGCCACAAATCTATGCAATAACCAGGGCCCCTCTTGTCACCCCCCCCCCCCCAAGAGTGAGATCCAAAGAGACTCTGCAGGGGAGTACCGAGGCAGTGGAGAGCTAATGAAATGGAAGTCATTATGGGCCCATTTCCCTCCAGTAACATTTGACATAGGCACTATGAACAGCCTGACAAGTCGTTTACATCCCAGCCCCAGGAATATCAGAGGGAATCAGGGAAAACACATTTGTTTAATGCTAGGGTAGAAATATCCTTTTTGCTGCTACCGGGCAAGGTAATACCAGCTACAGGGGAAAACCTTTTGCTCAAACTGAAGGCAGGCTCAATGCAGTAACAAACCATTGTTCAATCAGGCTTGATAAACTCTTTGTAAAACAAATCACGCCCCCCCCCCAAAAAAAAAACCCAAACAAATCTGCTGTCTGAATTGTCGCATACCTAGGAGAGATCCAGGTTTCAAGAGTGTTGCCACTGGGAGCTGCTTGGGTCTCAGCCATCTGGTTGGTTGTTTTGATGGGTAAATAAGGACTTTGGAGCTAAATTTCAGGATCCTATTTTATTTTTGACAATCTGGGCCCATGTCTCCAAGCTTCCTAATGCCCGCTATCTATTTTGCTATGTACATGCTGGACGCATTTGTTTTTCCTATAACATCCCAATGCCCTAATTTTGGCCTTTTCTCCCCTTTCCAACAAGAAACCACCAATAAAGCACTTCTAGACTGCACAATTCATTCCCACAATGCATTACTGATGCCAAGCTGAAGAGAATTAGAATAGTAAACAAGCAGTAATATTATAACCCAGGAGAGGAAAGGACAACATCCTGATGATTTTAGGCCCAAGCAATTTTCAAAGTGCGAGGTGATTCCACACATGGTTCTCACCTTCTGAAACAGCTGGTGTTGGCCACTGCTGGAGGCAGGCTGCAAGTAATCCAGTCTATTACAGCACTTGTTTCTCCTGAGAGAAGTCACGTTCGCTAGAAAGCCCTAGGTTCACCATCAGTGCAGCATTTGAGAACAAGTGCTTACCTAAGGTCTGTGTACTCCTATCCTCACATGGACCAACCAGCCATCATTCTCGATGTAACCAAGCCAAGCACGTGCACCTGGGACCTTGCATCCTCATGAATGTTACACTCCTTGTCTCTCCCTCTGTTCCCCTTCCTTCGTCTCCCCCCCACCCCCCTTCCCTCAGGTTGTAAGCCCTAGGGCAGGGACTGTGTCCATTCAATTACTTTGTAAAGCGCCAGGTACGTTGTCAGCGCTATATAAATGTTTGCTAATAATAAATAACAACAACAACAACTATCCAGCTGTTTCTCATATTTAGCTGTGAACAGCATCATAGTGCTCTTTAATAAATGGACACTATCACCATGTGCCCAGGAAATCAGCTACCTCAGACCATCTGTCTGGAAACCACGGAACAGTATCTTAAACCACCTTTCAAATCCCTGCTTCCAAGCCACTTTTCAAATCAATGTAAATTTTTTCAAGCAATTGCTTTCCTCAACCCATCAGATAAAGCTATTTGCTTATCAGGAAGGCTGTTGGCAGAAATGGTTTTACACTAGCTGTGACAATTAACTTTTCTTCCAGGAATCGCTGCTTTTACTAAAAGTTGGCTTCTTGCTGGAGGGTTATCTAAGAGTTGAGAACTATATGGCCTAAACACGATGCCATGAGAGAGAAAACCAAATTACTCTTAGTTTTAGATTAATAATAAAAAAATAAATCATACGTCTTTTTTGGTACGCAACCAGGCAAGAGTGTGGCTTCCATAGCTCTCCCAGTGAGCCTTTAAAATTCTCCAGTTTGTCACTTGTTAAAAATTGCATTATTTGCAACACAGTACTGTATCACCAGTTTTACCTCAAATCTAAAGAACAGGCTTTTTCCAAAGAGAAGGTTCAACTCCCTGGAGGACCCATTACTTTTTAATCAAACTATATGCTTTCACATTATTTGCAGTTCTTTCACATCATCATAATTATCATCATCACATTTCTATATTATTTCACATTACTTCAGAGGTTCCCAAACTGTAAGCCAGGCTCCCAGTGGGGTCAAAATGACAATGATATTTAATACAAGTCTCAAAATGGAAGCATTTTGAGGCAAAGCTTCAGGAACTATGCAGGCAAAGCTTCAAGAACTGCTGAATTATGCAGAGTCCAGCTCAAAGTCCTTAAGAGAACAACTTGTAGAGAAATGTTCCTGATTATTGAGAGTTTTTGGTTGAGCAACTGATGTTGATTAAGGGAAGCTCATTCCTGCTTACAGGATGGATGTGTATGCGGCAAGAATCCTCTTCATAGTGGAAAGTCATTGGAGCAGCCCTTGGGGTAAGGCTCAGCATGTCTTGCAAATTAAGGGTATAAAAAGGGCAGGATTGCTCAAGCCACCTCAGTCCCTCTGTCCCAAAGTGTAGAAGTTCCTGGAATAGGACTGATTTTCAGATCATGTCCAAGTAAAGCCACTGTGGAGGCAGCGTCCCTTATCAAATGAGCTTTCACGCCCTACTGCATCTCCATCTGAGCTCAAGTGTAACAACCTCCCACATGGTCATGGAAAAAATAGAGGGATAGTTCTGGTTGACGTGAAATTCAGACACTAACTTTGGTGAGAGTAGAACAGGGGAGGAGAACATTATTTATGTAAGGATACTGTGGCAGGGCTGTGCCATATGATGGTGCCTGCCATGAAAAGGACTATTAAAAATGGCCACCACCAGGAAGAGGAAGTAGAGGGGCCAAGAGTGTAAAAGAGAAGGCAGCGCAGGAGACAGGGGCAGTCTGTTCCTGACCAGAGAGGAGTGAACATCTCCTGAGAGGCTGCCCGAGAGATGCTAACTTGGTGGGCCCTGAAGGAAGGATGCCTGATACAAGGAGCTGAGGTGTGCGGATGTTAGCTAGCCTGGGAGTGCGCGTGGCTAGGCTAACCTTTATGTAATTGACGGTTATGCTTGTGAAGAGACTAGCCATTGGTTGGTGCCTGGCCTGGGACAAGGCTTCTGGGCCTTCTATGCATTACAGAGACCTGGCTGGACAAGACTTCTGGGCCTGTGTTGACCAAGATAGTGCCAGCCGGGTACTCAGTACAGCATCAGCCTAGGATTGGGGGCTGGAGGAGTGGAGTGAGTCTGTCAAAACAATCTGGTCTATCGAAGGTATCTGGTGTCTGACTTGTTCAGCATAGAACGTGTCCATCTTGTGTTCGAGACCTGGGATAGACTAGGGACCGGCCACTCTGCTGTACCGGCCACCCTGCTGTACAGCGGACTCCCTGACTGCTCTAGCCGAGCTGACCTTGGAAGTGATGTTGAGATCACCCAGACTTCTTGTCGTGTGTGATTTCAACATACACACAGAGGCCAGCCTTTCATGAGCAAAGCAGGATTTCATGGCTGCCATGACAACCATGGGCCTATCCCAGTTATCACACAAGGCTGGACACATGTTGGATTATTAATTATTTATACAGCAATGTACCTGGCACTTTACAACTGTTGACAGTATACTGGGTCCCTGTTTTGCACCAGTCTGGAAACAGGGGTTCCAATTATCAAGGGTGTAGTAGTTAAGATACCATTGTCTTAGACAATTACCTTCTGAAGGCCTAGATCCCTGCCCTCCTTTGCCCCTGCTGGGGTGGTTGACTCTTTAGGTTGGTCCACCCTCCAAGACTAATGGAGCCCATAGGATTTCAGAACGCTGAGGGGATTTACTAACTGACCTTGACGGCCTTTCTGTTGATCAGTGGTACAGTATGCTGACTTGGGTCATTGAGACAGTGGCACCCAGGCCTCTGCTTGCTCCACGGCAGCAGTACAGGTCTCTTTGGTATAAGAGAACGTGAAGCTGCTAAAACAGGGAGGGCAGACTATTAAGAGTGCAAGTGTTGCATAATAATTTTTGAAGGACTATGCCATGGTGGTAGCAAAGACAGCTTTCTTCGCTGCTGCCATAGCACCTGCAAAGTGCCATCCAGTGGAACTCTTTGGGTGGAGAACAACCTGCTAAATCCTGGCTGTCTTGGGAATTGCTGGTTTGGATGAAGAATCGGTTTGGGATTGAGGAGGCTTGGTCTTGTACAATTTGCTTGGATTGGCTTCAATCGGTGTTGCCCACTGATACAGAGGGTGTGCTTGGAGTGAAGTGGACAACCAGCTGTGAATTGGATCCATTCCTGGCTGGTGAAAGCTAGCTGGGAGACTTTGGGGCCATTGCTGGCCAGGGTATTCAGTGCCTCCCTTCAGGAGGGCAGCATGCCTAGCTGCCTCAAAACTGTGGTTGTCTGGCCTCTGCTGAAAAAAGCATCTTTGGATGTCAACACCTCTGCCAGCTATCTAATCTTCCCTTTTTAGGCAAGGTTACTGAATGGGGGGGTAGCCTCGCGGCCTCAGACGCACCTTGATGCTTTTGGATTGCTGGACCCATGTCAGTCAGGATTTCATCTTGGGCATGGCACTGAGACTGCGCTTGTGGCCTTGGTTGACTACCTCCGTTTGGCAATTGACAAGGGAAATTGTACCCTGCTGATTTTGTTAGATCTTTCAACAGTCTTTGATACAGCTGATCATGGGGTGTTGTTGGCACAGCTGAGAGACATGACAGGGGTTCATGGGACTGCTCTTAAGTGGTTCTGCTCATTCCTGGCTGGGAGAACCCAGAAGGTGGTGATGAGCGGTGGCTCATCGTCACCTTGGAGCTCCCTTGTGGGGTTCTGCAGGGTTCCATCTTGTCCTCACTCCTGTTTGGTATGCATCTAAAGCCCCTGGGTGAGGTTGTACGGAGATTTGGAGTGAAGTCCCATCAGTATGTCGATAGTCATGAGAGATAGAACTTGAAGATTTTATTCCCATCTCCTTAACAGTCTCGCCTGTACTGAGCAATCGAGGAAAGTAAACCCATTTTGATCTGGCACTACATGTTATCTGATGTGTCTATGTGTACTTTATCCCATTTGATCTGGGATAATAAACACAGATTATCAGACTCTTTATAGCATAATTCACCAATGACAAAGCTGTAAAATTTACAGAAGGTACCTGTAAAACTTGACTGTGCACGATGGTGCCGATGGCTCCTGAACAGAGTCTGGGAGTCAGACCTCTGAAGAGTCCAGCTGTCCCATCAATCTTGATTATGTATTTAGCTACGAAAATAAAACACAAACAGTATTAGCCTCCAGTACCTGGTCACCTCCACCCCCCTCTCCTGGCATACTTGCCAGTGCGAGCCAAGCAATCAAGATGTGCAATACCTGTATTTTTTTGCCTGTCATACCATCAGCGGAAGATTGTATAAACTATAAAACATAGCTTAAAGGAAAATTCCACACTATGTGAATTAAATAAGCCAGGAACATAAAACTAAATTGGCAGGCTATCATATACAATCATAAGTAACCCTGCATGGCCTTATGCCAGGTTTGAACATTGATCCCTCAGTCCCCAGAGACCTTTATCATGTCGGCTACATGAGCAACCGCAATTCTCTTTGAACACCAGCTACTAGATAAGTGATCTGACTTTGCCAAAAGGTCGCAAAATCATGCACCAGACAGCCAAGCACTGGAGATAAGGGATCCTGGGTTCTACTCTTGATGACGGGAGGGGCATATGGTATGGTAGCTAAAGACAGGAAAACAAAAACACATATTGGTCACATTAATTCCGAGAGGCAGTGTAGCCAAGACTAGACCATATAGAGATCTAAGTTTTATTCCCAAATCCTTGCAAAGCCTCTCCATTTATTAGTTTGTAAAATCAGGGGCTAACACTTGACTGTCTCTGGGGGCTGTAGCACAAAGCCTTGGGTCAGTCTAGTTCCATGTACTTCACAACCCTTATCAAACAGCAGTCAGAGTTCAATTCCAGGTCATGATCTTCTGGCCCACTGCTCAGCACACTTTTCCTCTGGGCTACTGGGTACTTGGTGGGAGTGTATTCTCAAAGCAGCCTTCACCATGCTTAGAGTCTCCCACAAAATCCAAGGCACTTGAGAGGCCTCCCCCCCACCCCATGGGTCGGACGGGCATGTACTTGACTTCCAACAACTGCAGCACACTCTTGGGGCTCTGTGGTATAACCTGTCTAGCTTATGCCCAAATACACACTCATTACAGACTCACCATAAGCAAAGAGACCCGGCAGCTGATAAACCTGTCGCCCAAAAATATTCCTTCCCAGAGTTGGGGGGAGAGGTTCATGTCCCACCTTCAAAACAAAGAGACAGTCTGCAGCAACCTCCACAAAATGAGCAGCTTTCCCAGGAAAGGAGCAAGACTCATTCCCGCATCAGCAGCTAAGGGCCAGGGAAAGAGGAGGCAGTCATTGCCTCTAAGGGATAGTAGGTATAGGGGAGCCAGACAAATGGCTGCTTATTTTCCAGTTCTGCTTACTGATTCCAGACAGTAAATGCCCTGCTACTAATTTCAGGTTTCAGAAGTCAAAGCCACTATATTTAGTAGCTAGCCCAGTGCTGCCACTTAAGCTCTGTACCAAGGAACAGCCTAGTGTTTAACCCCGTGGCAGACAGATGTGTGTGGACTTGATGCCTCAGCTGTTGTTGTTTAACACATTACAGGAGTTCTAAAAATGCATAATTTGGAACAACATGAATGCTCTCCCAAAAACATTTTTCACACTCCTAGAGCTGTCTCACCCACCCACCTACAGGACCAACAGCTTTGTTTTCTCCTGTATTTCTTCAAATGCAGGTTATAGGTCACTCAGGGGAGAGGTCTTATCTTAGCCTTTATCTGGAAAGTGCCCTACCTGCCTCTGGAGCTATAGTTTACTGTTCAGCAATAGTATCAAACTCTAAAGCAGCTGCAAGCAGAGCAAGTAGCTAGCAACACCTGCTTTGCCTTCTGCACCAAGAGCCACTGGGCTGTTTCTTTTGCCATATTAGCACTGATGCAGCTTAGGTAGGCTCTTAGCAGTTCTTCTGGTGTTAAGAGTTCACTTTACCAAGCAACTGCATGGATTTTTATAATCACAACCACAGGATCTACATATTCAGAGTAAGAGTCCTCCCATGTCTACTTTTGGGATTAAAAAAAGACTGCCCTAACAGTGCAAGGGTTAAATGATCTTCCCTAGTCAGGATGTGGTGTCTGTGCAGATACATTTTACAGCCTATGATGGCACAAACTCAGGACTGCTACTGGATAAAACAGGCTGGCAGGACACTAAATAAAGAAGTTAAAGAGAGCCTGGTATAATGTCAAGGAGGAGCGCTCTGCAAGGACTGGTCCTGACACTCCTGGTACAAGCAGCAGCTCTGAAAGTCTTGAGACAGCAAGCAAATCTCATTTCGCTGGTACAGCAAGAAGTGTGAGGAATAGTGTCAAGCTACATAAGAAAACTGCTTGGAACACTCATGTGCAAGATTGTTTAGAACAAGCAATGGCTGGCCTGATGAAGAAAGTTCTGTGGCTAGGGCTGACACTCTTGTTTTCCCCGTCTCCCCAAGTGTGCAGCCAGCGAGGGAAGCGCAGCCTGTTGGAGATGGTTCTGACTCTGTGGTGTTACCGGCACAGACTGCAAACTCCACTACTGGCGATCAATCTATATGGCTGCTACTGTGGGAGTGGTGGCTCTGGGACCCCACTAGATAGAATGGACCAGTGCTGTTTTCTCCATGACTGTTGTTACCGCCATGCCAGGGTCTCTTTACAGTGCAATGGGAGAGTGAAATGGCAGACCTACAAATTCTCATGTAAAAGATCAAGGACAGAGTGCCGGTCCAAGAGTGTCTGTGGCAGGATGGCATGCGAGTGTGACAAACAGTTGGCAGAGTGTCTGGCAGCAGCAAGACCCTGGAAGAAGCATTTTTTCTATAACAGGAGGGACTTATGCACAGGTCCCAAGGGCTCCTGCCCAGCTACCTAACCCAACCAGACTGAAATCCTGCACTGGGGTAAGCAGACTGCTCCACCTCCCCAGCTACCAACCTCTGTAGCTAGGGCTCGGAAGTAGCAGCTCCATGTTGGCAATCAGAGAATGGACAGCAGTCATGGAGAACAACAAGTTTTTGCATGGCAGGGACTTGTGGTGTGTTTCTAAACAGTTGCCGAGTAAAGTGTATCAAAGCTGCTGCATGCTGGGTTGCTGTCTGGGCAAACCAGAAGGTGCAAGTGGGGGTCTGCACAGTAGCACTCCTGCAACTCTTCATTAGCAGACCTATTACCCACAACCCCACCAAGACAACTGGAGTGGGGGAGGAACCATTGTGGAGAAGGGGGTAGGGTACAGTAAAGTGGACTCCGCTGCAGGGGGTAGCTGGTGCAAGAATCAATTTGTGAGTTCACCTTGTAGTGTGAGGGGGGACAGTGTCGGCAGCAACAACTGCCACTTTAGGGCTGGGCAGATCCTTGTCAGCCAGGTAAGCTGACTAGGGGAGGGCAATCCAGGGTCCTGTCACATCCCAGGTCTCACACAGAGGAGGTGTTGTGTGTTACTATAGGGTTGGTCCAAGGGGAAAAGCTATACTTTCGTAGCGGGAGAGGTACAGCGATCCTCCACATGCACACAAAAGAAGTAATTATATATTTAATACAATTCTATGTTAGGAGAATTGGGGTGGGGGGGAAGGGGGATTGTTATTCCAGGGACCATCAGCCTCTCAGTCCTGGTGGCAGGGGCATTACTCCCCAGGGAGAAGCTATATTAGAGGAAGACTAAGGTGGTTATTCCAGGGCCCTGTTCCTTCTTATAGCCCACCTGCAGTGTGGAAGGTAGTAGGGGGCCAAGTGGCTCCTCCTAGGCTGTGGAATTCCCTCCTGATGGAGGCCCGCCTGGCCCTTTTTCCAAATACGGTGTAAAACCTGGCTGTTCTGCCAGGCCTTTGGAAAAGGAGACTGGTGGGGTGGGCTTGGAGAGGGGGGGTTTGGTTTTGCCCTTTTATATTTTAATGAATTTTAAGTTTTGAGTTGATTTTAACTGTGGCTTTCATTGAGATTGCATCAGTTGTAAGCCACCCCGAGCTGCTTTGTGAGGAGGGTGGGGGACAGAAGAGATTCAAAATAAAATAAATAGATTTACTCCAGGGTTGGTCCTGGGGCAAGAACTATATTTGGTGAAGAAGAGGAAGTGTTATTTCGGGAGCACTGTATGTGCCGCCTCCTACTCCCCCCACCCTCAGAGATTTGGGGGGGGGGGGAGAGAGGCATAAAGGGGAGGTTTTTTCCGAGGCTGGGATTATACCGGGGGGGGGGGGGCGGCGATTATTCCAGGATCGTGTTCCTGCCACGCACCCCCCTGCAAAAAAGGGGGAGAAAAAAGATACAGCTATACGGGGAAGGATGAAGTTACTGGGGAGGTCCTGCCCCCCAAGTCGCTCTCACCCCTGTGCAATGGGGGTGGGGAGTTATTCCAGGATCCTGGCAGGCGAGCGTCTCACCTGCACGAGCAGCTTGACACACATGAGCGGTTGGGAGAGCACGGTGAGGCCGGAGCCCAGCAGCACCTGCGAGGCCGTGTCCTGCATGCTACAGCCGGACCGAGCGCCTCGGGTGGGGGAACCACGCCAATTCGCCGCGCCCACGTGACGCTGCACGAAAAAGAGCAAGACACGCCGGTTCGAGGAGAAGGGCACTTCCGGGGTCCTATTCCTTCCAGCGCCCAGCAATGTCGTGCTTCCGGAACCGGATCGACCTTCGCCCCTACCGGCACTTCCGGCTTTCACCAAGGTTACCAACCGCCCGGCACTTCCCGCCGCCGCTCGTGCTGCCTCCCTTTCACCTGGAAGTTCCGGCTTCTTCACGCGGTTTCGCAGCTGCATCCAATGAATGTGACTTTCAGAGTCACGTGTGCGGAGAAGAGGGGGGCGGGGGATACTCCGAGGATCAAGTTTCAGCTCCGTGGGGGGGAATCCTGGGAGCAGCTGCGCCGGGATACTGGGCGCGCAGTAGCCGAGAGGTCGAGTCCCGAGCTCAGCTCTCCAGGCTGCGGCTGAGCTGGCACAGACTCAGCAGATTCTCCCGCCGTGCAAGGGACCGGGGGTTGAGTGGCTCGGGCAGCGCCCCCGGGACGGGACTTTTCTCTCCCAGCTTCGCTTTTGTGCCCTGCCAGCCATTTCCAGCAACACCGCTGGGTACAGCCCGGGCACCCCCCACTGTCCGCCTCGTGGGACCGACACAACTCCTCAGCAGCACGCACACGGCCCGGCCCGGCCCGCAAACTGCTTGGGCTGAACCGGGCTGTCACAGCTGCTGTCTGTTAGGAGCGCCGCAGTGGCCCCTCTTTTCACCAGGTCAGAATGCAGAAACCCCACACCTAGCACTGAGGGCTCCAAACACGACCGCCTCTTGTGTCCTCCTGCTGATGCTCGAGCCTTCTTCCATGTTTAAAGGGTGCCCCCCCCCCCAATTATATCTTCACCTTGGGCCCTGCAAATTCCAAGGCACCCCTGTCCCCCACCCTGGGGTTTAAAGCTCCAGGTGAAGGTGCTTGGACACCGCAAGTATAAGAACATAAACACCACAGTGGGTCACAGCATCTGGTTGCTGACTGACTTGGGGGGGAAGTACCTCCTAAATCCTCATGGATTCATCCATTCCCTGCTGTTCACTCCCAGTTCCTGGTAGTCAGAGATCATACCATACCTACTTAACTAGTAGCTGGCAATAGATCTTCTCCAAGCCCTTTATCAATCCTTTCTCAAAACCAGACATCCGACTGGCCTTGGCCACAACCTGTGTCAATAAGTTCTGCAAGTTAATTGTGTGCTGAATGAAAAAAATATAGGATTAATTATTCATTTGACTGTTACAAATAGGCATAAATACAAAATAGTCAACTAAATGATCACCCAGTACTTTTGTGTGTTTTAAGTCTGCCAGCTAGTTTCATGGAGTGTCCCTTGGTTCTAGTACTATTTGAGAACATACATAACTATTTACTCATTCCATACCACTCATGATTTTATAAACTTTTATGAAACTTTTTAGTTGGCTCTTCACCAAACTGAAGAGCCTCACTTCTTAGGGAAGCCAATCTGTACCCATGAAGGGTTGTTGCCCTTCATAGTAGTTTTTCCAGTTCTATATCTTTTTCAAGAGGAGGCAACCGGAGCTACACACAATATTCAAGGGTCAGTTGCACCATAGATTTATATAGTAGTAATATGATATTTTTTGTTTTATTCTCTGTCCCTTTCCAAATAATTCTTACAATTCTGTTTGCCCTTTTGACTTCTGCTGCACATCAAGCTGTGGTTTTCAATGAATTGCTAACAATGACTATTTTTCCTGACTAATAATACTTAATTTGGAACCCAGCATCATGTATGTATAGTTAGGATTATCTTTCCCTAAGTGCATCACTTTGCACTTGTCAGCATCTGCCAATCTCCCAGTCTTGCCAGATCCTCCTGTAATTCCTCACAGTCTATCTTGTTCTTAACTATCTTTAATCATTTGTTACAATCTGCAAATTTAATCTTATCTCACTCTTTACTCCCTTTTGCAGATCTGAATGTATTTAACACTACTGCCAGTATAAACCTCTAGAACACCCTGTTATTTACTTTTCTCCACTGTGAAAACTGATGAGTAAGTCATACCCTTTGTTTCCTATCCTTTAACCAGTTACTGAACCACGACAGGACACTGCCTCCTATTGTATAAGAACATAAGTAGTGCCATGCTGGGTCAGACCGATGGTCCATCAAGCCTAGCATCCTGTCTCCAACAGTGGCCAATCTCTGACTCTTGGAAAAAGTACCCAACAGGTCACAATGGGCAAATCATTCCGTTGTTCTAGCCCCCAACAGTAAGAGGTTACGTTCCCAAAATTTACTTGGCATTAGCCAAGTAAAGCCATTAATGGACCTATCCTCCAAGAACTTATCCAATCCCCTTTTAAAACTAGCTAAACCACCAGCCTTGACCACTTCTGGCAGTAAATTCCACAAGCTAATTGTGTGTTGAGTGAAAAAATACTTTTATTTGTTTTAATCTGCTGCCAGTTAATTTCATGGAGTATTCTCTTGTTCTAGTACTGTTAGAGAGGGTAAATAACCACTCCCTATTTATGTGTTCCACACCACTCATGATTTTATAAACTATCTCCTCTCAGTCATCTCTTCAAGCTGAAGAGCCCCAACCTATCAAGCCTCTCTTCGTACAGGAGCTGTTCCTACCATGTCCCTTTGCCAGGGGTGCCCTCCTGCATGTTCCTTCTGTTACCCTTGTCCATGAGGCGGGGGTGCACAGGAGAGCGTTTTCAGTTGCTGCCCCCACGTTGTGGAACTCCCTTCCCCAGGAGGTTTGTTTGAGCCCAAGCTTGGCTATCTTCAGGAGGCAGCGCAAAACTTCTGTATTTGGAAAAGCACTTGGCAGGCAGGGATAGGTAGGGTTTGAGTGCGGTTCTGGGCGGGGTTGTGAGGGAGGATGGGGGTATGAGAGGAGTGCTTTTATTGTATGAGTTTTGACATTTTTAACTGTTTTTTGTTTGTGTATTGTGAGCTGTCCTGAGCCTTGTGGGAAGGGTGGCATAGAAAGTTGTTAAATAAATAAATACAGTAAGAGTTACAAAATCCCTGACCTTTTGGGATGCTGAATATTCCCAGTGGAAGTAACGGGTTATGTTGTTGATAAAATTACTCGCACTTGCCTCACAACATTCTATGGCGCTTGGAGGAAAATTTCAGAAGCATATGAAGGTCTTAGGAGTCCATGCCTCAATGAAAGGGATTGAATTTCTCTGCCTTTTCATCTAGGCTGGGCTGATTCAACCATATCTTCACCTGACATTTTATGGGGGAATTTCCTGTTTTTTTTAGTAGAGTAGAGAGAGAAGGAAACCTGGTGGGCATCTTCTCCTGAAAACCTTAGTGCTGGAGGAAGAGCCTCCATTAACTGTCTTCACATGGTGTTTACGCCCTTGTTGAGGGCCCTAGAGCCTCTCTTGTGCCGATTCTGGAAAGCTGGAGGGGCTTCATATTCACACTGATAGTCCTACAATCTAGGAACAAAGGGCATAGATCAGATCTACTGGATGGGGACAGTACCTTGGACTGCAGTAACTGAAAAGGATGTAAGCTGTGTCCATGCTAGAAGCAGGAGGTCTTGCACCTGGTACATGTCTACTTGTCTGTGCTCCCCTTCCTCATGTGGGCAAACTGACTATGGGGTTAAAGACATGGCAAATGTGCACTGAGTTGTCACTTGCATCAAACAGGGAAGAGATAACCATTTATTGAGCATGCTTCCCTCCCCATCTTTTAGCTAGTTGTCACAGGCATCAACTACAGGGGCTCCCGAAACATCTAGCGAGGTGAGCTGCGCCACTCCCACCCCAAAAGGCCAAAGGCATGGATTACCACATTTGTCTCCGGCCCAGACCTGGCCTCCCTCATCCATGCCTTCGTCACCTCGAGGCTGGACTACTGCAATGCTCTCTACGTGGGGCTTCCCTTGTGCCTGGTTCGGAGGCTGCAGCTAGTGCAGAATGCGGCGGCTCGTCTCCTTACGGGGACGGGTCGTCGGGAGCATATTACACCTGTGCTCCGTGCTCTGCACTGGCTGCCAATAGCGTGCCGAGCCAGGTTCAAGGTTTTGGTGCTGATCTATAAAGCCCTTCACGGTCTGGGCCCCTCATACCTCAGGGACCACCTCGCCCTCCGCACCCCAGAGCGGCTCCTTTGGTCTGCCGGGGGTGCCTTCTTGGAGGTCCCCCATGTTAAGCAGGGGGCCACAATGGAGAGGGCATTCTCGGTGGCTGTGCCGTGCCTCTGGAACTCCCTTCCGGAGGAAGCCCGTCTGGCCCCAAGCCTGTTGACATTCCAGCGAAGTTGCAAAATCTGGCTGTTCGCCCAGGCCTTTGGGGAGGGGTGGGTGGGGTAGTTTTTAGCTCCCCTACCTTATTTATTGTTAAAATGGAGCCCGGGCCTTGTTATATAATTTTATATATGATTATTATTGATGGTTTTAAATTGTTTTTATGTATTGTATTTTTATTGTTGGAAGCTGCCCTGAGCTGCCTGCAGGAGGGGCGGGGTAAAAATTTATAAAATAAAAATAAATAAATAAATATAGGAGGCCAGGGTTGCTGGGGCAGGGAAAAGCTGGAAGTCACCAGAGCAGGGCTTACCTGAGTGCTGCAGAGCACTGGAATGCAAGGGGGCACGGTCTGGCAGGTAGGCCTTAAAGTACCCACCCACAAAGCACTCAGGCTGATCTCCTCCTGTGTTCAGGGAAACCTGCCCTGGTGACCCCATGAGGCAGGCAGATTTCCCACGAGCTGCTCAGTTGCAGTAGGTAACTCAAACTTACCCCATACCCTCCAACATTTGACAGAAAAATAGATACACTTCATGCAATTCCCAATTTGCATAAATGTGCATGTGTTTATGGAAATTTGCAAATTTGTCCACTGACTACAACTTTGAGGCTGAGCTAGAAAAAAAGGAGGTCTGTGTGAAAGTCTTGTATTTGTATGTACAGGACTGATGGTTCAGTTACAACTCAGCCTATTAAAATGTCAAAATTAAATGGGTGCATTGACTTTGGCTCTAAAGTTTTAAAGACACTCGGAGGATTACAGATGGAAGAAGTGTCCGTTCCTTTCAGTACACTAAGAACCATCTCTCACAAACATACCTCCTACCTTCTTAGCTTTCATCTTGATCCCAGGCACACAGCTCCCTCCTGCCTGGATGCTACCTTTCTTGTTTCTTTGTTCTTTAATAGCAGTGCTTATCCCGAGCTTGCTGAAGTAAGAAAAGGTGCCCCACCACCACCCAGCAAAGAATAAACAATCACAGCACCCATGGCAGAGAGTCAGCCGGCTTTTTCTCCAGCTGAATTTAGAAGGTGCTAACAACTCTTTATCTGCTTTCTTTAGATTGCAGATAAGCAATTATTCTTTAGATTGTAAGCTCTCGGGCAGGGACCGTTTCTATCTTGTTTTTTGTAAAGCGCCAGGTACATCACTGGCACTATATAAATGCTTATAATAATAATAATAATCTGCTGGAAAGGTGGTACAAAATAAAATCCATTACTGTAACAGATACAAAGGTACTGTTGAAAGAATGGCCTAAATGCTCTACAGGAGGATCCTACACGCCTTTGCATTCCAGCGCACTATGCCACTCAGGTACACTGTGCTCTGGTGACACACACACACACCTGCCCCAGCAAACCCAGCTTCCCAACAACTGCCCTGGTGAGCTCCCGAAATAAACATGCCAACCAAACATGCCCATGGGCGGGGCACCGTCCCATCATCTGCATTGTCAGACAGGGAGAACCACAAATATGCAGCTAGATGGCCCCACACTGCACCCAATGCCCTGTCCCCCACCATGGTGACCAGCCATGGCAGCCCCGGGCCAGTATGCCAGCCAGGAAACAGACATGATAGCCAACTACGGTCCACTTTGGCCCAGTCAGGCAGGACTTAGCCCAGGCTGTGACAACAGAGTTTTCAACATCTGGCAGATGTTTTCAACATTTCAGAGTTTTCAGCATCTGGCAGCGCCTGCAGGTGAGGTCTAGGCCACAGCGTGCTATTGTCATGTCTCCACAGTCTCACAAAATCCTTAACCCAGGGTAAGTGTTCTTTACCCTGGAGAGCTCACAAGAGTCACCTACTTCAGAGACAAGTTGTAAAGTAAAGACCAGAAGATAGCATTTCTTTTTTTAAACTCATGGAAATTCTCTTCCGTCTGTCTTGGTTTTGAATATTCATAGTACATTTTGACTTCCAGGGCTAGGTTCTCCTTTCTACTGTATAGGAGCAATACCACAAGATAAAGTGCACCGGGATAAATTACTCATGCAGTAGGTCCTTCGGGAACTCAGTCTAGGTTATCAGACCGTAAGTTAAGATATTGTGTATCTTCATGGGGATATAGTATTCGTCACTAATAGGCTCTTTAATCCAGCAGAGAGATGCTCAGCAAAAGCCAGTGGATCGAAGTGAAAGCTGCACAAATTAAAACTAGAAATCAGGCACTTTAGGCCACTAACGTAGCTGGGTTTAAACAAGGACTGGCTAAGTTCTTAGAGGATAGGTCCTTAAATGGGTATTAGTCATGTAGGTCAGCGGACATGCATTTCAAGTTAAAATTACATGCATTTCAAGTTGAGTGTGGCATCAGAGGAGTGAAACACTTAATGCTTCCTTGAAACATGAGTTTAGTTAAATAGCAGGAGAAGCGAAATAACACACACACAGACACTCCCAGCTCCACAGCAGTAACCATTAAACACTTCTTTGAACAGAAGTTAGTTAATTTCACTCACTGCCTTAGGAAAGCTCCAGATATCAAAGTTACCAGACTGGCTGTAAAGAGCCGAGAGTCTGCAGCAGCCCCAGAGCCTGCCTCGGAGTTGTCACTCTCCGTTTTGTGCACCCCCCTTGCTCACCCACCTGCCCTGGGAGGCAGCCGGCTCTGTGGTGACTGAATAGGACACTCACTGCCTTCCCCTATGTCTCTTTTCCCTAAATCCAACCCAACACCTCCAGCCACCCCAAGTCCCTCACCCTGCGTCCGACATTTAAACTGCCTCCAGCTGCCTGGATGAATGCTGCTGCATCCAGGCAGCTGGGGGGAAGTGTAAAAGGGCTTCCCTAGCTTAGCACTCCCCAGGATGAGATGCACTGGGGCAGAGAAGTGGCCAGAGTCAAAGGGATGGGATTCCCCATTAGCTGGAGGTATAGTATAGTTTATTTATGGCCATAGGCCAAAAACATGATTAGCTGGAGGTGTTGGAGCTGAGGTGGGGGGCAAGGGAAAGCAACTGCTTCCCAGGCAGATGCTGCAGCCCCTCAGGGGCTAGAGCCTGCAGCAGCAGTGCTCCCTCCCTTCCAGGCAGGCTCCCCAGAGCTGCTGTTGCAACACACCCAGGCTCTGACTTTTTCTGTTAACCGTGGATGGAAAGAACAGATACCTGCAATTAAATTAAGTTTCACAATCTTCACTTGCCATTAAGAAATTCCATGATCGACATGGAGCTAGATCTATTCCTGCAGTGATAAGGGTATTTAAGGCCAAAGTACTTTCTCAGGTCACCTATGGGATAGAAGTATGGGGATATGCAATAACCAACACTATGGTAATTCCTCAGAATAGGTTCCTGAGATCACTCATTGGCTTTCATGCTCTATACCATCAGCATTCCTGAGAGTAGATGTTGGAATGGAGTCAGTGATAACTTTGGCATTCAAAATAACTCTAAAGTATTGGTTCAGGGTATTAACATTAAGTTCAGCACATCTCCCAAAAATGTGTTACCTTGAAGATCAGATGACAGTTATTTCAGCCCAGTTTCCCTGGTTGCCATTTATGAAAAATGTACTTAATGTACTTTTATTATGACACTAATAAAGACCTTAGGTTTTTTTTTTCTACTGCTGAAAAGATCCTGATGTTGCAGAGACTTAGTGATATAGCTCTCCAGGAGGACATTGTGACTATACATGTTAGCCGATTGGCCCCATTATACATTTTTTGGATGCCCAAATATCTCCTTCTTAATCTTAAACTTAATTGTTGCATACAGCTGACATGGCTTTGTTTAAGTCAAGAGGTCTCAGCCGTGACAGTAAGATGGCAGCTACTGTCTAGGTTTACTTAGGGGAAAAAATATGTCCATGTGGGTTGAATATGATCAACGCCTCAATCCACTCTGTATTAGAGTGTCTACTTTCTTGATATTAGGAAGGTTTTTCTTACCCCTCTCCTATTGAAGGTCTCCTTTTTTTCAAAAAAAGAAAAATTGATTTGGCTTTGCCAGCAGGTGGCTCAGGAGGTGATTAATGCCTTGGCAGCTTATGCTTGTCAAGCGGCAGCCATTAGGAAATTGCATCCTTTGCTTGCTCTTAGATAATTATGATGGATTTTTGTATTGTGGCAGTTATGAATTTGTAATTTATTTACTTGATGCTTTGGTGGCTATGGTGACAGCTAAATGCCTTAAATAAATAATAAAACAAGTACACCCAAGCTCTGGCAGGAGCGCATCCAGCTGGAAAGAGAGACCTCCCTGGCAATGGGACACGGATCCAGTCTAACCGCTAGAGGGGAAGGAGGGAGAATAAATGGGAGTAAGAGGGACTGGAGAGTGCAAAGAAATAAATGGTAAAAAAGGAGTAAGCACTGAGCAGTTCCCGTGCTTGCCCAGCTCCAGTCCCTGCCTCCCCTTCCCCCCCCCCCGCCCAACTTTCCTTGGAGCAGGGAGAGGCAGCAAGGCAAAACCAGTCCTTGCCTCTGCCCAGTCCCCGCACTCCTGGTGCTGGGGGGCAGTGCCAGGGGTTGGGACCTGTGGCGGCGCCTGCGCAGCAGAGCCCCACACGGGACTTGGTGGGCGGAGCCAGGAAAAGCACGCACGAGGCACACGGCAGTTGGGCGCCAGATCAGCTAGGAGGCAGACGCACCTGCCTTCTCTCCTGCCGAGCTAGCTGCATAGGAGGGCCTACGCAGCAGGACTGAGCCTGAGGGCCTGACCGGAGGCCCAGAGACTGAGCCCCTCAGCAGGGATAAGGACTTGGGTGATACACCCACTGTGTATAGCTGTTACCCTGCCGGGTGAATAAAGAGAGTTGAAGAAGCTCGTGGTTTGTGAGTACTTGGGCTAGTAGCCCATAGCCCCTCGTGCCCTAGGCCCCCAGGGGTTCAACCAGGGAGAACTCCCCACCAGAGCCCCACCTGGGGAGCCGGGCATCACATGGTGTCAGAAGTGGTCTTCACTCACCAGTGAAGGAGGAGACCCTAAAGATGGACCAGTTCAAGCTACCACCCCCTCTCAGTTTTGATGGGAATCTCGGGGAAAATTGGAGGAGATGGGAGCAACGGTTAATACTCTACCTCACTGTTACTGAGGCAGCTAAGAAGTCAGAGGAGTACAAGGTAGCGGTTGCTCTGCATTGTCTAGGAGACAAGGCCCTAGAAGTATACAATACCCTACCGAATGTGTTTGCAGACCCGGCCAAGCAGACCCTTGCAGAGCTCCTCAGCGCCCTACAGGATTACTGTGTCTCTGAGCGGTTCCAATTCTGGCAGCTCCAGTTTGATGAAAACGCGGGGATTGACCCCTTCCTCACAGCCCTCCATGAGAAGGCACAGCATTGTGAATTTGGCCCAACTGTGGACCTGATGCTCAGGGACAAGATTGTGTTCAGCATCCCTGACCCCAAGCTAAAAGAAAGGCTGTTGGAGAAACCGGACCTCACCCTCACCCAGGCTGTGGACATCTGTCGCATGAAGGCCATTACACGGGCTCAAGCCACGGCAATGTCCACTGAGCCGCGGGTCCTAGCAGTGTCCCCCCACTCGGTGGCCACCTCGCAAAAGCCCCCACCAAAGACAGAGACCAGCCCGCCCCAGCCGAGGGACTCGCAAGCCCCTCGACGCCGATGCAGAAGATGTGGACACCAGCATGATCCCCAACAATGCCCTGCGTACGGGCAGACATGTCGCCGGTGTGGGGGGAAGAACCACTTCGCCAAGGTCTGCAGAGCTAGAATTCCCACACGCACCAGCACGGTCAATGCAGTGCACATAGGGGCTTCGACCTCGTCCAGTCCTGACAACATACGATACTCTGATGACCCCTGGCACTGCAGGATCCGGGTAGGCGGATACCCGGTGACGTTCAAGCTGGACACGGGAGCAGACACCAACACCATTCCTGCACGAATTGTAAGGAATCTACCGGCACACATTCATCATGATGCACCAGACATCACCCTCGTAGTCGTTGGGGGAGGAAGAATCACCCCCCAAGCTAAACTTCACGCCCAGTGCTCCACGGCGACCGCCAGCACACTACTCCCGATCTACGTCATCGACTCCCAAGACCCACCCTTGCTCGGCCGACAGGCATGCCTCGCCCTTAATCTAATTCAACGAATCCATGCACTGTCCTCGAGCTCACCAAAGTTGGATGCAGACATCCTTGCCAGCTACGCAGACATGATGGGAGGACTTGGCCAGTTCCCTGGGATGCACCACATCTACCTGGACCCCTCGGTACCCCCCAGGATACATGGGTGTCGCAAAATCCCATTTGCTGTCCAGGAGCAGCTTAGAAGCACGCTG
>QEPC01008502.1:394998-405792 GCA_003113815.1 Sphenodon punctatus
TCTGCTGGAGCTGTCCCACCTGCCCTAGCCCCCTGCGGATGATTATGGCTTGCCCCCTCCCCCCGGGCCGGAGCTGGCGGCCCTGTCGGAGGTGTGCAGCCGCTCTGATGTGCAAATCGGGATGGGCTCTACGCAGCCTTTCGAGGCCTTCTACCTGATCTGCTTCCACATGGCCGGCCAAGGCTTCTGCCGGGGACTGTGGCAATGGCCCCGCTATGTGCACCTGCTGTCGTTACCACACCCTCCACCCAATGGGAGCCCCTGCAGCTGGGTGTAGGGCGTGCCAGGCCCATCTGACATCCGGCTGCTTCCTCAGCACCTTCCTTCCGCCTGTGGCCTGGGTGCTCGTGGCAACGCCTGCTGCCTCCTTGGGACGGCTGGACCCCGTGACCCGCCTCTGCCCACCTGCCTGTTGCCCTCTTGCCTGGCACCTGTGGCCGCCACCCCTGAACCCTCTGTGTGGCCTCCTGCGGTCGTGTCGCTGACAGTCCTCTGTCTCCATGAGCTGCCTCCCCCACCCCTGCACCCCGCTCTCCTGCATCTGGCCTGGGGGCCCCTGTTCCGCAGGGGCTAGGGCTCCTCCCCCACCTTGGTGGCCCTCGACTGTGGCCCGACCTTCAACCGGCTCCCTGGCTGCCTTGGAGAATGTGACTGGGCCCCCCCCATGCACTTCCTCCCGCGGGCGGGGGGGGCTTTCCGTGCTTCCATCCAGTGCCTCCCCTCGTGCACTGGGTGTGCTTCTCCATCGGACCCTGGCTCCGTGGTGGGCCGTTGTGCGGGTTCCCCCCCTCCCAGACTGGCCTCATGCCCCCCTTGCTGCTGCCTCTTCTCCCACACCCTGTCTCTGCGCGCTTCCGCACTGTATGCATCTGCGCCTGGCCGGTGCCGCTTCTGTCCTCAATAAACGCCGGTTGTGCTTCACTGTGCCTTGTGCTGCCTCCTGTCTCCTTG
Organism: Sphenodon punctatus; assembly: GCA_003113815.1. Lineage (NCBI taxonomy): Eukaryota > Metazoa > Chordata > Lepidosauria > Sphenodontia > Sphenodontidae > Sphenodon > Sphenodon punctatus. The sequence goes on from QEPC01008502.1 coordinate 395,950, forward strand.
GGCTGCTGGGTCCCCCTTGCCCGCTGGGCTCCTGCCCTCTCCTCCTCCTGGTGGGCTGCCTGTGCCAGCCCCTCGTCACCCCCCCTTCTCCCATGTGTCCAACCGGCCGGGGGGTTTCCCTGTCCCCCCCTGGTGTATACCTCCCTCTGCCCCCGTGCTCTGCTCCCCTTTGTTGTGTGTGTGTGCTGCTTCATTTGTGTGTGTGCTTCCCATTTTGAAGTCCGCGCGCCTTCCGTACGGCCGCTGTTTGCGAGCGCAGCTGCTCCCTCCACCCCCTCCCTTCGTGTTTCCCTTCCCTGGGCGGGGCCCTCTGCCGTCTTTGGCTTCGTTTGCCCTNCAGGCGGCCATGTTTGCGTCCTCGTGACCCTTGTGGGGCTCCCACCGCGGTTCTCGCCACCGCGTCACGTCTGTTGGGTTCCCCCGGCCTGTGTTCTCTCCAGTTGGCCCCAGGCGGTGGTGCCACCCCTGTCACATCTGTTGGGGTTGCGCGTCTCACCACGGCCCGCGGTGACGGCATTCACACTGGGGTGGGATTCATTGTGGTGATTTTAACCGTGTCACGTCTGAAATCACCCTAAGTTCTGGCTCTTGGTGGTCTGGCAGGTTTAGGCAGCAGCAACAGTGGCTCCAGGCATTATGTTCCTGCTCTCATGGGCCCTAGGAGGCTCCAGTGGTAGCAACTGTGGATATTTATTTTGTATACCCTGCCCTTCCCCTAAGGCTCAGGGTGGCTTAGCTTCTCTTGCTCGAGGAAGCCACATGGATATGCTTCCAGACAGCCACAGTATAGTGCCTGAGAACTGCATGTGGCTCCCGAGTTGCCATTTGCCCCCCTCTGCTCTATAAAAAGGAGGGGTGGGCAGGAGGAGGCTAGCCAGAGAGAATATGCGGAAAGAGGAAACAGTGGGCCAAGAGCATGGTCCTGAAGAGTTGGAGGAACAATGACATGGAAGGCACTGTTAGAGGGGCAGGATGGAAAAGCAGCCATGCTAGAGTGTGAACGCTGCATTGCCTCTCTGTGCTTCCCTACCATGAGCGTACGAGTAGTGTTCTACTGTGCTACTTGTTAACGGTATGTGACCCCACCCACTGGTAGGTACCAATGTATAAAGATCATATTGTGACAAACATGGCAAGAGTCATGCTATATTTGTCCTTTACCCTGACAAACCTCACACTTAAAAAGTAGATTAAGGAAGTTTTCTTCAAGGAATAAGCAGGTAATTTAACTGAGTTAATCTCTACCCATTCACCCAGAGCCACATACATGGCTCACCTGCCCAACTTGGTCAGTTGATCTCAGATTCGTAATCCTGCAGAGAGGCAAGAATGGTAATCCATGGTCCTATTGGCTGAGAAGCCAAGCTCTTTTCCCCTGAGGAAACCCATGAGACTTGGTTCCAAACACCTTTAATTAGCCTGCAAATGGAGCTGGACAGGAGAGTCCCACTCTTCTGCTGACCCTTCATAAAGGTCACTGTGACTATTTAGCACCAGTGTCTTCATGGGAAGGCTCACTGTGTTTCCTATGCACAGGCTCTACCCTCACGCCAGCCTCATTGCTACACGTTTCCTGCAGGTGTGCCCTTGCTCTGGCATCTTGATGCTGTTTCTCTAGCTCTGCATGGAGGCGGTGAATGTCCAGGGCACTCCATGTGAATTCTTTACGGGGGACCAGTTGTTGTTGCGATGTGCTTTGTTTCAGCTTCCAAAGTGGGACTCTCTCAACAGTGGGTCTCAGAGAGAGATCTCTGCTCAGCAGTAAAGCCACAGAGGGTGCTTCAGTATTCCACCACACAGACCTAAGAGAGAGACATTCATCCTTATTTTCCAAGGATGTTAACAGACCAACACCTCCCTCCTGGCCCCTGATCATCATCTCCAAACAGGGAGTTTGAAGACCAGGTGAGGCCACACAAGTTGCAGTGGCCTCGGGGAGGGCAATCATTGCTGCCACACTGCAGGGCCAGCGTGGGAAGCCAGGCAGATGGTCACAGGGAAGCAGGGCGGGTCAGTGCCTTTTGAAGCCACTGCCGGCTCCAACCACATGTAAGGGCTTCCAGCCCTGCCTTGCCTCCCTCCCTCAGCCCAATTGAGATCCCACCCCCGGATCATGATGTGCCATGGGTGACAGCGCCTGCCGCGCAAGGCCCTGCAGTATTCCCGATATGGCAAGGCAAGCGCAGCCCCTCCACACGAGTAGCCCCACCTTGGGCAATCTTGCACCAGTTGTCATAAGGCTGCTCCATGACGTGTCCTTGGAATTTTTCCAAGGATGCATTGCGTAACAGCCAGCTGGCAGGCGCCAGCTGCACAATGCACTAGATCATGTAGCCCAGCTGCCCACAAGCATGGTAGCATCCCCACTCATCTTGTGTGGCTATACCCAGTGACTAGTTTTGTTCCTGGACTAGGCACAAGGCATCACTGGGTCACCCAAGTGCTGGCCTTTTCAGTGCTTTGTCTGCCTCCCACTTGGGGCTCACCTTTAAACAGCATTGGCAAGGACCCTGGACTAGAATACTGCATCTGGTTCTGGTGTCCACATTTTTTAAAGGAAGTTTAAAATTTGGAGAGGGTGCGGAGAAGAGCTAGAAGGACAATCTGAGGGCTGAAAAATGAGCCTGACAGAGCTACTTCAGGAGCTCAGATTTGCAGGGCAGAGAAGGCACTTCTCCATTGCCACTGTGGTCTCCCCACTTGTCTCATCACAACAGCTATGTGTTGGTGCTTGTCCCACATGGTTGGCCCAAATGTGGGGGGGCAAGCAAGCAGCCACCATGTAGCTGAGAAATTAGGGTTTAAAATTAGGGGGAAAAGACGACGTCTGTCTTCTTGGGCTTGTCACAGGTATATAGAGGAGGTGGAGGGTTGCTGAGCTGCAGGTATGCATTGCATAACCTAAGTCTTAGTCTCTCCAGGATAAGCTTGGGGTTGCCACCAGCTCTGCTGCACTAGCTACCCTAAAGTCTAGGGCGGAAGAAGTACCTGCATTGCCTGCCTCCGAGGAAGGGTGGAGAACGTGTTGGAGCAGAGCTGTCTGCAGAGGGGGGAAACAAAGGACAGAAACAGACAGCAGTATGACAGACTCTCCAGTCAAGGCAATGAGGAGAGATTTCACCTCTGCAAGGGATTCTCTCTCTTCCCTTCACCCTCCCCACACCCCTCTCCTCCAGCTCTTTGTGAGGGGAAGTGGTCCCTGCTGAGCCCTCTGCACTAAGGTTATGTAAGGTGATAGCTGGTGACTGATATGCAACCATCCCAAAGGCAAAGAAGAGGCAGTTCCCTGGAATAACCCTGTCTTGCCACATGTAACAAACTTTTCCTTTGCTTCTGGGTTAATCGTCCCTTTCCCTTTCCAGCATTAGCCTCCAAGTGCTTGTGCCCCTTCCCCATCTCCTGTCCTGGCCACATCCTGCCAGCCCTGACATGTTCCCAACCCCAGCACACCTGGCTAGCCCCTACCTGATTGCTGTTTCCTGCGGGGCTCTCCATGTAGATGCCCATGGAAAGGGGGTGGGTGCTGTTTGATGGGTGAAGCTGTGAGGCTGTGTCGCTGCTGTGGTGGTGGGATCATGGTGATGAGCAGGGGCTGAAGTTGCCTGACCTTTGGCTGGCGCTCAGGCACAGACACACGCTGCTGGCGACAAAACATATTCTCCCAACGAAGCTCTTCTAAGGGACACGCACAGTGGGAAGAACAGAAAAATTTGTGTGAGACACCGGCAAGGCCAAGCTCCATGCTGTTCTCCTGGGGAAGGGGGCAGGTGAGCGCAGCCTTCCTCTAATAGTCTGGGTGGCAACCTGTAACTCCCCACCTAGGGTGTTCAGTGACGTGACAGACATCAGTTAACCCTGCCTGGGGAGGGAGGGCTTCCCCCGGCTGGGGGTGTTCTGGCCACGGGAACACACATCCCTGTGGCCTGACCCAGCAGCAGAGGGGGAGGGGGCAGGGAGTGACATGCAGCTGCTCATTCCCTGCCATGACGGACAGCCATGGCTGCCTATTACAGACAACCATGACTGGGTGCCATGGCAACCCCTCAAGCCGGGAGGAGCCGGGACCGGGAACAAATGGCAACTGGGCGTGGACTGTGGGTCTGCTTTGATGTGGGCCCACATTTCCATCCCAGCCACCACCCCGGGCCAGGTTGTACCAGGCCCACATCTGGCAGGCCTGGAACAAATGTGCCACTGTGATGCTTGCCCAGCCAGGCCAAACAAGCCTCTACTGGGCCAGCATGCTTGTGAACACCCACATAATCCTAGAGTTGGAGGGAACCCCAAGGATTACCTTGTCCAGTTCCATGCTGTGGAGTAGGATATACAGTGACTACACCATCCCTGAGATGACTGTCTAATCTATTTTAAGTTTCCAGTGATGGGGACTCTACAATCTTCCTTACAAATTATTATTCCACTACTTAACTGTAACCTTTCTAATGTTTAACCTAAATATCGTCTCTTTAAACTTAAGCCCATTACCTCTAATCCTATCCTCAGTGACCACAGAGAACAAATGGTGAACATTTCACTTATAGCAGCCTTTTACATATTTAAAAACTGTAAGCATGTCCCCCAGTTTCTTTAATCTCTTCCCAAAGGTATTTCCTTCCACTCCCTTTATCACTCTTTGTTGTTCTCTCCTGAACCCTCTCCAACTTGTCTGTATCCTTCTTAAAGTAAGGTGCCCATAACTGGACACAGTACTCTAGCTGAGGCATGACTAGAGAGAGGAACAATGACTTAGGGTGTTTTTAGACACTGTCATGCTTTAATCCTGCCCAGAGTGAAGCATAGAAGAGCAGCAATGGGAGGGGATGGGCTGGGGTTAGCCGGCTACCATCAGTGTGTGGACCACTAGCTAAGCTTTAAGTCTTCTATACTGTTTCCTAAAGTGTTCGGCCACATTCTTCCTCTCAAGCGAACTGTCCCATTCATGCCCTTCTGTCCCCCAACTGCAGCTGTGGTGGGGTGGGAGTGGGGGAACTATTTAGGGTTTTTTCATGCATATTAAATTTATAGGGACGCTTCTTCTGCATGGTGTGTACTGATGGCTGGGCTCATCCTGTAGCATTTCCCACTCAGAGCACATATAAGATTTCTCTCCTGTGTGGGATTCTCTAAAGTATATGAAGTGCCCCCAACTTCTCCTAAGCTTTCTTCACACTTCTGGTGTGTACAGGGTTTCTCTCCTGCATGTATTTTTATTTTTAAAATAGCAAATCAGCTGTTCGGTGGGGTGGGTGAGTATGTTTCTCTGAGTCTGATCCATGGACTCCGCCTCGCAGTGGGTTTGGGTGGACCTAACAGATGTATGGGCTCACATTGGTCCAGATTGGCCCAAGTGGGCAGGCCTTGGCCTGGGCCTGGGCTGTGCCTCAGAGATATTCCAGAGGACGTGTCCCGGGCCAGCTGCCTACATGCCTGGGGCAGTAGTAGCAGGGCAACATCTGGCAGCAGGAGAACAAATGTGCAGGTGAGTTTGGGACCAGTGCAGGGCACAGCGGACCAACATGGGCCACCATCACGTCTGTTTTTACCCAAACTGGAGAAAATTCAGAGGAGAGAAACTAAGATGATAAAGGGTCTTAAAATGCAAGCCAGACAAGGAAAGACTGAAGGAGCTGGGCATGTTCAGCCTAGAAAAAAGACTAAGGAGGTACATGGTAGCAGATTTCAAATATCTAATAGGGTGCCACAAAAATGACAGCAAACACTTGTTCACCACTGTCATGAAACACAGGAAAAGAGAGAATGGGCTTAAATTGCAGCAATGTAGATTTTGGTTAAATCACACTCCCAACCCAACCATCCAATCGGCTTCTCCACATTTCCCCCTCCTTCACTCTTCACCATTTAATAAGAAACCAGCAGGTGGGGACAGGGTTCAGGGAGTGATTTTAATGGGAATTTTATATACTTTATATTTTACAGGTTTTAGTTTTGTATATTTTATATGTCTCTCTCTCTCTCATTTACATATAGATATGTTTTATTTTTGTATAGGGCCCTTTTCACACAGACACTCTTAACACTGATAAAATGGGTGTTACATTTTATTATACATGTTGCAGGACTGTATGGGTACCCTGCAACATGTATAATAAAATGTAACACCCATTTTATCAGTGTTAGAGTGTCTGTGTGAAAAGGGCCTATTTTACACAACACTAGAAAGAGAGAGTGTTTCATAAAATATAAAATATACAAAAATAAAAAATATACACACACACACACACACAAATTGTATATATATATTCTATATTTTCTGCAAATTTCTCTTTCTCTCTGTTTTATATATTTAGAGAGAGAGACTGACATATAAAACATACTAAAATAAAACCTGTAGAGATTTAAAGTACTATAAATATAGTCATTTAGTTCAGTTCAGGGAGTGATTCTCATTTTGTAGGATATGAATTCCAACTGCAGTTCCGAGGAAACATTCCTAAGATGGAAGAGAATATTTAGAATGAATCAGCCACTGAGGCTAGGGAATGCCTTGCTGTTTGGAGAGGACTGCAGCATACACACAGCATGATACAGAGCTCATGATGACAGAGGAGAATGAGAAAAGGGGAAATTGCGCTCACAGGATGTTAACCGGCAGCTCATTGCAGATGTCTATTGGTGTGTTCCATGGTGGCAGCCCAAGTGTTTGATTGTAAATTATTAGTTAAGGCCAGCATACCTATTTCTGTTTAATGCATGAACATTCTATTGCTTATAAAATTGGCACCATTTTCCTATTTATCTGAAATTTGGCAGAAAGGATTGCTTGACTGAGGGGTACAATCGATCCAAATTTCATGCAAATTGGATAAAAAGCGAAAACATTACAATGGTTGGCAAATCAGAGTAAAAATTGGTTTTCCTAGGTGTTTCAGTGCTTTTTGCATTTGCTTCAAACTATACTTTAAGAAAGTTTTTGTGAGGCGTAGTGTTGTTAGAAAATTCAAGGGTGTCTACTTTTGTTTTTCAAATCCATCTGGTAGTTTTAAAGTGATAGGGTTTTGAATTTCCCAAAATAGCCAACAGGAGTGTACATAATGGCTCTTTTCAAACAGGCACAGGTGGGGGGGGGGATGGGTGTGCACGGTGGTGTGGGGGCGGTACGGGACTCGCCATTACATGTGTGCACATCCATCTCCACCCACCTCCATGCACGGAGCAAATGCCATTTTCGTCGGTTCCTCCATATGTGCGCTATGGGTGGAGGTGGGTGTAGATGGGTGTAATGCAGGAGCGCACCCCCCACCCACCCACTGTGGCAGTCACATGGGTGGCAGGCACTCATGCCCATGCAGTGGATCTGCATGGGCATGATGGGTCCATCTCGTGTGAAAAGGGCCAATGTCTCAATGGATGTTAACAGAAGTGATGGCGGAGCGCTGCTATCATGAGTTTCTGGACTGGAAAGCTGCTGCCAACATGGTCCAGTCAACTAACCTACATGCCAGTAGCGGGGCCACCAAGGAGGGTGGGGAGCTGCCCCTGCACTGCGCCCAGTACCTTGTGACCCGCCGTGATGGGCAGCCATAGTGGCCTGACAGCTGCCATGGCAGCCGGCCATGGTGAACCTGATCCGGACCAGGCCACAACAGGCTAACAAATGTTACAGCCTGCTGTAGCCCATTCTGGCCTGACTGGGCAGAAGGTAGCCCAGGCTGTGATCCTGGAGGTCTCCAGGATCACAGCCCGCTGCTACCAGGCCCAGGAGAAATCCCAGACGAACATCTGGCAAGGCTCCAACAAACATGACAGTGGCCTGTGGGCCGCCATCATTATTGTTAACACCCGTAGTGATGTCTAAAGAGTTTTGAAAGGCTGAAAAAGCTGCTTTTAAAGTTATTAGAAGCTGGCAGGCTCCGGGACAAGGAGCCAGGGAAAAGGGGAGAAAGGAGGGGCAGGGAAGAAGGGAAAGGCTGGAGGGGGTAAGGGAACGTCCACACTGAACCCCTCAGCCATCCTCCAGTATCAAGGAGGGGGAACGCTCAGCATGAAAACCAGGCAAGCTGGCCTAAGAAGGTATACGGCTCATCATCAAGGTCCTGGACCTGGGCATCAGAGGGAAGTAACCAGTGACAGGGAGCTAGAGGGCAGGAGCCAGCATCAATGGGGAGAAGCCAGCATCAGAGGGCTAGAGAGGGGTACACACGGGGGAGACGGTTCGTGAGACAAGGTCCCAACGCAAAAGGGCACAGGGTCCACACACAACAACAAGGAAGGGGGTGCCACTCATACAAGAGACACAGAGGGTTGCACAGGACAAAAGACTCACACACCGAACACAACAGTCACAGTCACAGGGGAAGAGACAGGGCAATGCTACACAGGATCAAAGGAGGCAAACAACCAAACCCCAGGAAGAACAGTTGCTCCACCAGTTTCCTGAGGCCACCAGAAGGTCCTAAATACTCCCTGGTGGCCAATCAGGAAGCCAGGAGGCAAACACCAGAAATGGCCGTCAGGTAAACAGGGGCGGGGGACACACCAGGCGGAGACACAGTGAGGAGGAGGAGGGCACAGGCTACCAAGGTACCAGGTGGCGCAAGCCACTACAGCGACGGCCCCAAGGCCAAGAGTTTGAGACCCAGCCATGAAAGAAGCTTGGGGGTCTCAGCGTGGAGGTTTTAGAAAATTCATTTCTGCATTGTACTTTGCCTTTTCATGTACAGTTTGAAAATCTGTGGTGTACTTTTTATTTAATAAGGTTTTGAAGTCCCCATTTTATCCTATGGATATTATGCAATCTTGAACACGTGCTTTCCCTATAACCTTTCATTTGGGTTTGGGAGAATGGGACAGCCTGGCTCCCAGCCCTCCCCTCTTACCCACTAGCCCACACTGCCATCTCAGAGGACCCTGGAGTCCTGGCTCCCAGCCCTCCACCCCAACTTTAGACCACTAGCCCCCACTGCCCTCCCAAAGAACTGAGGAGTCCTGTCTCCCGGCCCCACCCCCCACACTTTACACCACTAGTCCCTGTTCCCCTCCCAGAGAATCCAAGAGTTCTGGCTCCTAGCCCCCCTCCCCGCACTCTAATGCACTAGCGCGCAATCCTGTAACAGAGAATCTAGGAGTCCTGGCTCCCAGAACACCCCACCCCCCAACCCACTAGCCCCCACTACCCAAGAGTCCTGAGAAATACAATGAGCTGTATCTCTGATCAATAGGGAGTGGAATGACAGGCAGCTATGAGAACTGGGGGGAATGACAGGAGTGCTTCCCACGGTACCCTATCACACTTCTGAATCACTTATTTCACTCAGAACCTTGTCATTTAATTTTTAAAATCACAAATACATATAATGTCCCCTAAAATAGACTTGAATCCTTGACCTGCCAATTTTCTTTTCTAGCCCCTGACCCTACAAGAGCAATTGCAGGTTTCTCCTTTTTGATTTGCGCACATATAATCTTTGCATTTTGCTCACTGTTGCATGCCACCAACATTGTGTACTTTTTAGATCTGTATTCACCGTGTTTTTTATTCTTTGTGTATTCCATAATAAAGTGTGAAATTGTAATGCGCCTACCAACCTAAAAGTCTATCTGCTGCCACTGTGGCTGTTTTTACACTAACACATTTTACCCAGGTTTGTCATCCAGGTATTATGGTGCACATGATCATTGGTTTTCAGAGATAAGCAGAATCCCAGGATGGCAGCATGAACTGTCAATCAGGGATCAGAGTCACAAGGATGACTGCATCAATCTCATAGTCCAATGCAGTTGAATTTCAGCACCTTCTACTCTGATTTCTGGGAATACAATGTCTGTGCCAGCTGCACCCAGGAGTTAGCAAAACCACAGCCAGGGCAAGGAGTTAGCAAAACC
>QEPC01008502.1:405892-445346 GCA_003113815.1 Sphenodon punctatus
ACCTATACTACTGAAACTTCTCCTTGGATGGGGATAAAATGTTGAGGATAAAGCCACTTGATGGGGATAAAGCGACTGGATCTTGCAGAATCCCGCTCTCTGACCACCACCCAAAAAGGTGCAGAGAGAAGTGTGTCATACCCCCACCCCCACCGAAGAAGGCAGGGTGGTGGTTGTTTTTTTGCAAGGGCAGGCCGTGGGTGGCACCCATTCATGGGTAGGGTGCATAGTCGAGTGTCACAGGAGGCGGGACTCCAGTGGTGCCCAATTTAAGCTCCAGGGTTTCTCTCCCACACCACTTGGGAGTCCTGAAGTACCAGACAGAGGACACCCCTCCCACCCCATTTTTTGCGTTATGAGCTCTGGCTGGTTTCCTTGTTGGGACTAGGAAGGAATATTTCACAAGCATACTCGATTGGCATTGGTTTTTTGCCTTCCTCATAGGGCTTTCGACTTGTTACGGGGGCATTTAAAATTGGGTGGTTTCTTCTAATTGTTGCACTCATTAGTGGGGGTCTGGCTTGGTGCTAGGGGTTTTAGGGACGATCAACATGGGAAGTGCGGCCACCTCATAAAAAGGCGGGGATCAGGCCCAGGCCTATGAGTGTCTCCTTGTAAGTGTCATTGTAAGTGTCTCCTGAAGTGAGATGCATTCCCGGCAGACCTGTGGCTCCCCTATCCTTGCTCCATAGGCCACCACTGGATGCCCAGCTGTGGCTGCTTGTTCACATTACTGAAACACTCGTGAGTTAGAAACTCAGTGTGTTGTTTGAACTCATGTGTGTTTTGTGATGGAGGCTGCACACATTAGTTGATTCTCACATATTTTGCAGGTTACATGGTTAGTGAACATCCATGAGTGAAACTTCCTTATCTGTGTCCACATTACCCAAAGATTTGTGAGTTTAGGAGTGGAGAAAACCCCACTCTCCTCCTTTCCCTGTATCCCTTGCAAGAGTTCATTTCCTGTCACGTGACTTCCCAGGCTTCAGAGTAGCTCTCTCTCTCTCTCTCTCTAGGGGTTCAGGAAAGGGATCGTAATCTGCTTTCTCCTGCCTCTCCCTTCCGTAGTCTCTATGGTTAAAATGGCCCTGGGAGCATTGAAAGACAAATGTCACAGTGAGCAATGAATGCGTATGCGTTGGCCACCTTGCACAAGATAAAATCTCACTGTGACTTATAACACCTGCGAGCAACAGGGCAAGATTTTCAGCCCTGTTAAACCAACGTGTTTTTTTTTGTACCTCATGCATTTTGCTGCTTGTCCACATTGCTGAAACACCTATGAGTTTCTATCTCATGGGTATTTCAGTAATATGGGCAAACTACCTTAGATCTGCGTCTCGGGCTGGGGGGGACAAGGCGGGAGGGGGGCCTGGCTTAGTCTAGATATGGAAAGGGCATGTACCTGTTTGTGCAACAGGCCACCCTCATAGGCACAATGGAGTAGTGTCTTTGCCGGACCCAATTTTGGCAGAGGAAAGCGGTTCCCCCTTGCCTTATAAAAAGTTAATAAAGAGTGCAGCCTGTTAAAACCCAAATTTGTCTCCCTATCTTCTTCCAGGGTGCAGTGACAAACAGCATCCAGGCTGCTAGTGAATTCTCTTCCCATCTGAAGCACAGAAAGATAGACAGTGGGGAAGATAAGAGGGACAAGGGACGGGTGGGAGGCAGTGTGTGCATCACTTGTTTTGTCATTTCAAACATTGGATTAAACCTTCAGTTTTTGCTCACACACACAACCCATTCCCCCAAACAGCAGTGTGTGTGTACGTGATTGTGTGTACGTGTGTGTGTGTGAGAGAGAGAGTTGCAAGGGTTGAAAGGCTGCTTGGTTTGAAGTCCCCATTCTTGCACGTTTGGCAATGATTTGGGTTGGAAAATGTACAGGCTAGGAGAGAAATGCTTTAGGGTAACATCGGCCTGACGCATCAGGGGGGACATACCTTAGACCTTGTGTTTTGTGCTGGCCTTGAGGCGGGGGTTCTGTTAGTGGGAGAGATATCAGCTGTGCCCTTGTCATGGATGGATCATTACCTCCTGCAGACCTCTCTCCCGGTGTATGTCTGCCCCCGAAAGGGTGCAGAATCTATTCAAATTGTTTGCCCCCAGAGACTGATGGAACTGGAGCAGTTCCGGAATGCTCTGGGTGAGATACCCTCTGACCTTGATGACCATCTCACTGATGATATTGTATTATGGAATACTCTGTTGACGGAGGCCATTGATCAGACAGCTCTTAGGTGTCTGCTTCCCAAGCGGCAGCACCGCAGGCCTCCTTGGTTCTCCAAGGAACTGCGGGTGCTGAAGCGGGAGGGGCGGTGGTTGGAGCGACAGTGGCATTGTTTGTGTACTGAAGCTGACAGATTGCATCATAGAGCTAGTTTACGAGCCTATGCCATGGCTATGCAGGCAGCAAAAAAAGAGTGTTTTGCTACCCTCATAGCATCCGCTAAATCCCATCCAGCGGAACTTTTCTGGTCAGTCAGACCTCCCTCCATGTAGGAGTGGAGTCATCTAGTGCCCACTGTGACATGTTCGTGGATTATTTTGTGGATAAAATTTGCTCGAATTCACCACGACTTCGACGCTGCACTTATTTACACTAGGGAAACCAGAGGTTATGGAAGCCCCATCTTGTTCAAGTTTGTGGGATCGATTTCAGTTGGTGATGCCCGCCAAGGCGGGGAATGTTCTGGGAGCTGTTAGGGCCACCTCTTCTGGATTAGATCTGTGCCCGTCCTGGTTGGTCAAGACCGGCCGGGAGACATTGGGGCTGTTGCTGGATGGGATGATCAATGCCTTTTTTTGGGAGGACAGAGTGCTGGGCTGTAAGAGGCAGTGGGGCGGACCCTGCTCAAGAAACCATCACTTGACGTTGACTCCCTTGTCAGCTACAGCCTGCCTCTAACCTTCCCTTTTGGGGGAAGGTTATTGAACGGGTAGTGGCCTGACAGCTGCGGGAGCATCTGGATCATATCAGTCTTCTTGATCCCTCACAGTGTGGATTCCATCCAGGTTATGGCACTGAGACTGCACTTGTGGTGTTAGTCAATGACCTACACTGGGAATTAGATCAGGGTCGTTTGACCCTGCTGATTCTATTAGATCTGTCGGCAGCATTTGATACCATTGAACATGAGATGTTGGTGACGTGCCTGTGGGACCGTGCAGGGGTGGACGGGATGATTATTAATTATTATTATTATTATTTGATTAGCATTTGTGTAGCGCCAGCTGTGTACCTGGCGCTTTACAGAACAATAAGAATGACGCAGTCCCTGCCTACGGGTTACAATCTAATAGACACGGAGGGGGGAGACAAGGAGAGGAGACATAGGGAGAGACAAGGGATAAATAACATTCAAGTAGATGTGAGGTCTCAGGTGCACGTGCTTGGCTTGGTTGAAGTTAGGCAGGAGTCTGCGGGGAGGGCAGACAGTAAAAATTGAAAGGAAAGTTCTAACAGGTGTCGGGAAAGGCGGCGAGGAAGAGGTGGGTTTTGAGGAGGGATTTGAAGGTGCAGAGGGAGGGGGCAAGGCGGATGTGGGCAGGGAGGAAGTTCTAGGCTTGGGGAGCAGCAAGGGAGAAGGGGCGAAGGCGAGGGAGAGCGAGGGAGGGGACAGAGGAGAAGCGGAGAGTGTGTGCAGGAGACTAGGGCTGAGAAGTAAGGGGGAGCCAGGTTGTGAAGGCATTTATAAGTGAATACCAGGAGTTTGTGAAGGATGCGTTCGGGAAGGGGGAGCCAATGAAGAGAGGAGAGGACATGCTGCATGTGGTCGAAGCGACAGGCAGAGTGGATGACCCTAGCAGCGGAGTTTTGGATGAAGATAAGGGGGGACAGGTGAGAGCGGGGGAGGCCAGTAAGGAGGAGGTTGCAGTAGTCAAGGCGAGAGATGACCATGGCATGAACAAGAGTTTTGGCTGCGGAGACAGAGAGAAAGGGGCGAATCCAAGCAATGTTGTGGAGGGCAAAGCAACAGGACTTGGCAACAGAGTCAATGTAAGGTTAAAGGAAAGGTGAGTATCAAAGACAAAGCCCAAGCTATGGGCTTGGGGAACGGGGCATATGGTGACCCTGTCAATAAGGATGGACAGGGAAGAGGGAGAGGAAGGGTAGGGAGGAAAGATAAGGAGCTCAGTTTTAGCCATGTTGAGCTTGAGCTGACGTTGGGACATCCAGGCTGAGATATCAGAGAGACAGTTGATGAGCGAGTTTGGACAGAGGGGGAGAGAGAGGGGGTTTGGAGAGAGCGAGTTGAGTGTCGTCAGCATAGAGGTGGTTCTTGAATGGTTCCATTCCTTTCTGGCCGGAAGAACTCAGCGACTGGTGCCTGGGGATTATTTTTCATCATACCGAGATCTCTCATGTGGAGTCCTGCAGAGTTCTTTTCTGTCCCCTCTCCTGTTCAACGTGTACATGCAGCCGCTTGGCGAGGTGGTCAGGAAGTCTGGCGTGCAGTGTCACCAATATGCTAATGACACCCAGCTTCACCTCTCCTTTTCATCAGACCGAGGTCTGGCAATCTCGGTGCTTACCTGGTGTTTGGCAGCTTTAGGGAACTGGATGAGGGCAAACCGACTGAGGTTGAATCCTGACAAGACGGAGGTGATGCTGGTGGGTAAGGCAATGAAGATGACGGCCCCTATCATTGATGGGGTCTGTCCTTCGTTGGTCTTCCAGGTACAGAGTCTTGGGGTGCTCCTTGATTTGCAACTCCACTTGGATGTTCAGGTTGAGGCTGTGGCAAGAAGTACTTTCTGCCAATTACATCTGGTGTGACGGCTTCAGCCATATGTTTCAGACTCCGACCTGGCCATTTTTATTTTTTTTATAATTGTTTTTATTAGTTTTTCATCATATAGTAACTACATTTCAACATTGTTCTCTTACAGTATGTCATAATACATGTCAGTCCATACATACAATACTATGCTTGCTGTCTATGTTTAACTCTTTTATTTAACCAACCCCTACAACATTAGGGGTAACTTCACTCAGCTGCTAACTAGACTGAGCGCTACTCCAACTTAGTTGGTCATCCTGCTAGTTTAATTGCACAATTTCTATGTTTTGTCCCAAGGCAGTCTTCCATCTCTTTTTCAAATGTAAAAGTCAAACATGTATGCTCTTTCATCTTCTGTAAGAGGCTTGTCCTGCATCTGCTGTAGGCACTGCCTCTATCTGCTGTATAGTTTGTCCATTTTATCATGTAATTTTGCTAATAGTCTCTCCATTGAAAAAATAAACCACAATATGTTTAACCATTCCCCTTCTTTGATATTTATTATCTGTTTTCCAATTTCTAGCAATTATGTTAATTGCCGCCAGGCAAAATATTATACATTGAGGTCTTATTTTCTTGAGTACCTCACAGTTGGGGTATATCCCTAAAAGAGCCGTTTCGGGACAGAATGGAATTATAAATCCTGCCATTGCTTCCATATTAGCCCACACTGTCCTCCACAGGTCTTGGACCTTTTCACATTCCCACCAGCAATGTAGCAGCGTGCCCTCTTTCCCACACCCCCTCCAACATTTCCCAGAACTTGTTTTATCTATATATTTAAACTGGGTGGGTGTCAGGTAATATCTCAGAGTCAGTTCGACCTGGCCATTTTCATCCATGCTTTCATCACCTCTAGGCTGGACTATTGTAACATGCTCTACGTGGGGCTACCCATGGTGACGGTTCGGAGACTGCAGCTGGTGCAGAATGTGGCAGCCCGTCTCCTGGTGGGATTGGGCCACTGGGAGCATATTACACCAGTTCTCTGATCTCTGCACTGGCTGCCTGTAGTCTTCCGGGTCCGATTAAAGGTGTTGGTGCTGTCCTATAAAGCCCTAAACGGTCTAGGCCCAACCTATCTGCCTCACCCACTGGATTCTAGATCGGCCCCTGTAGTCATCTGGGGGTGCCCTCCTCAAGGTCCTCCAAGTCTTCTAGGGGGCCACGATGGAGAGGGCATTCTCGGTGGTTGCTCCACGCCTGTGGAACTCCCTTCTGGTGGAGGCCTGATTAGCCCCAGATCTCCACTCTTTTTGATGTAGTTGTAAGACCTGGCTGTTCCGCCTGGTGTTTGGCAGGGAAACTGGATGAAGAACGGGGGGAGTGGGTTGGGGGGAGGAATTTTTCTTTTTTTCCTTCTTGCAATTAATAGTTTGATATGGTTTTATATGTTTTAATGTTATTGTAAGCCGCCCCGAGCTGCTGTGTCAGGAGGGGCGGGTTATCAAATTTTTATAAATAAATATATAAATAAATAAATAAACATTGTGCCCAAAGGGAACGGCATATATCCATTTGCCAATTTGTGCAAAGCTGGCTTTGCCTGTGCGTTAAGCTACTAGGGCTATAGCAGTTGGTACATTTTGTTTTTGTGAACTCTGGTTTTGGGTTCTTGTCCCTCCCTTGTCAGTCTCTTCCCTCTCTATCACATACCTACAATTGCTTCTGTTAAATACAACATGGGTTATGTATATTTCATAAGATCTGCAGCACAGCATGAAAATCTTTCTAACCTTAGCAGGTGGAATTTGAATTAGGGGTGGGCCTCGCGGCCAGCAGGGACCCCGCGCTTGCCTGTCTGGGAGGTAGACTGCAGCCAGCTTCTCCCCCAATAAGTTCTTCTGCCTCCCCTCCCTGGCTCCGGTCCCCATCCCTCACCTGCCTCTGCCTCCTAGTAGCACTGCAGGAGCAGTTTGTTTACAAACAATTCCTCCCCATGTGAGTGATCAGAAGGTTGTTACCTTGTAAACAAGGTTCTTTGAGATGGCTCCCAACATTCTCACAACTGGGTTGTGCGTGCTCACGCTATTAAAATAATAGACCATATGATGGTCTCGAGCTCCTATAGTATAAAAGCACTCTCCCCCTCAGAATGACAGTTCCTTCAACCCTTTCTAGGCATATAAGAAAAAAATTCCATGCGGGGCTAGAAAGGTGGGTGTTGTGAGAATGTTCAGAGCCATCTCAAAGAACCTTGTTTACAAGGTAGCAACCTTCTGTTCTTCTTCAAGTAGCTCCTCACAGGCCATTTTTACATGGCTACCCTTGGTGGCAGGTCTGTGAGCGTGCCGGTGCATGGGCGGGGCATGCACACGCATCCCCGCTCACCCCCCCACTCATTCACACCCACAGAGTAACTGCTGTTTCCCCCGGTTGCTCCGTGCGTGGGGACAAGTGGGGGGTGAGCGAGGATGCGTGTTAAGCAGACATGCACACACTCCCACTCACCATGGGTGCATGCACGGCGTCGTTCACACAGAGCTCCCCCACCCATGAACACGCAGATAAAATCTGCATATAAAAAGGGCCGTATAAAAAGGGCCACATTCTCACAACTGTCTTACTTATATTACCTTAGGTAGGAATTTAGGATGTAAAGCAGTATCTATTCTATCTTGGAAATTCTGCAAATATGGTTCTGAAATTATTATGGCTGCTATTTCACTAGCTTTTCTTAATGAAGTTATTGCTAACCCGCACCCCATAACCAGTTCATTTGCGCCCCCCCCATATAATCAATTCATGTTGCCTCTCACCCATAAGGCACAGGCAACACCAGCAGCAAGAAGCAACAGGCCCTCGAGGCCAGGCTGCCCCCAGTAAGGCAGTGGATGCAGTCAGTCTCTCTGTGCCTGCCTCACTGCCTGCCCGGCTGCCTCTGCAGTGCAACCACTCCTGGAGTGGTGGTAAATGCTTGGCTGGGGAGGTGGAAGCATTGGAGGCCATGTTTATTTGTGGCTGCTCGCTCGGAGGGGCGGAGAATGGGAATCCTTCCTGTCCAGAGGGAATACATTTTATGTAAACTTACACATTTGCATAATTAGGTAAAGCCTAATGATGCAAATTAGGCCCCGCACCAAGACTTCGCACATGGCCTCACAAACTCTGGGGCCGGCCCTGGGGTGGGTGGGTGTCATGCAGGAAGCACAGGTGTAATCTGACCTGACTCACAACTGTAGAATACCATAGAGATGTGTTAGGTAGAAGGGAGGCAAACTCAACCCGCAAGCCTCTATGGGGGTGAGGGGGCTTCAGACCAGTTTACATGACTACCATCCTAGTATATTTTCATGCCAGAGAAAAACCTTGAAAAACAGGTTGGTTTACTTTGGGATCAAACCAGTAATCAGGGATTATTTTTTCAGGGATATCTGTTTTTACGAACAACTACATCTGGGATTACATCTGTTTATCCTGGGCAATTTATTGTGAAAAAGCAGCCTGAGTAGTACCATCAAACCTGAAATTTTGCCTGAAGTTCATCCATATTCCCTTGTTTCTCTGTCCTGACTCTGCTGCCTCTGTTCCCCACTCTGCTGACTTAGTACTCCCCAAACTCTATACTTTCCCCATTACTGAAAAAAATGACGGGTACTGAGGCCAGCAGAGGTAGTAGTTGGAAGCAGGAGAGCAAAAGAACCTTTGCCCCATGGATGTAGTTTGACTTCTACATTTCGGAGAGAGAGAACTGGAGCAGCCCCTGGGGATATGGGATGTGAGGTGCAGTGCATTTTAGGGATGGGATGGTGCAGTGCAGCAGCCCCTGGCAAAATCCTTCATAGAGACCTATAGGGTACAGGGGAGAATTACACGAAAGTGTAGGTAGAATCCCAGCTGTTAACACACCCTGCAGGGGGTAGTAGAGGGGAGTGACTTAGCTTCCCTCCTCTTTTTCCCTGCCTGTCAGCACTGACTGTATCTATAGGCTCCAGCCGCTGTAGTTGATGCCTCCACCCCAAACTTGCTGACTAGCTTGAGGACTGCTGTCTCCTCCCTCACCTTGATAGGAGACATTTGTGAGCTGACAGCTGTGACGTGACAGGCAGGAAACAGGCATTTCCACTTATCCAAGACCAGGCTAGTTTGGAGGCAGTTTAGCTAATCCCAGCCCTAGTCAAATTCTGCCTCTTTCCCATATTTCCTCATTAATAACCCTGAAATATCTGAAATTGTTCCCTGTCTCTTGCTAGGGAAAGATGGCCAGCACTTCCTTTTTGCAATGAAAGCGCACATTTGCCCAATAGGCATCTGGTGTCTTCGGACAAGTTAGTGATCCATCTCCTACAAGAAACTATGGGAGGTCTCCCACTGATACCAGTGAGAGCTGAGGCTGGGCTTGAATCTTGAGCCTTGTTGCTTGGGGACTCTTGGGGAAAGAAAACATTTTCTCTCCTTTTCTTCCTGTACTTATCTAGTTTTTGTTGTTTGTTGGGGGAAGGAGGTCTTGCAACTATGGACTGCCAAACCCTTCCCTCCTCCCCCCAAAAACACTGGGAGCAGACTTTCTCAAGCTTGAGCGAATGCTGTGTTTAGGTGTCATAATCAAGCAGCCTCACTCAATTCATTCCAGAACAGAAAGGCAAATTCTACTTCTGCCTTAAAACTAACCTAGTTTAGAGGCTAAAATTCTTTGGTTTGTGGATTTTAGCTGGGGTACCAAAATGAGCTTAGAATAGAAATGCAGGAGCAATCCTTATGCTGTGACCATAGCCATTTGATAATTATACTTGTACACAAAAACTTGTGGTTACTCTTGAGTTGCTTTTCCTCCTTATCTTCCCAATTTCAAAGACTGGAAATGTTTCAGTTAAGGATAAGGGGCACCTATTTCTCCAACACACTACCCTCTATTCCCTTTCTCCTTCACCTTCCATACATACAGTCCAACAATGAAAGATACAAACCCTTAACTCTCCATAAGATCTACACAAAAGGGATTTATATCAGGTAATGGAGATGTTAGTTAAATTATTGAATTAAAATGCATTTTATTGCAATTTCTGCACAGATTCTGTAACTTTCATAACTAGGGGCATTTTCACACAAGAAACTCTCCACCTACTACCTACCCACCACCCACCCATTATACATGTTGCAGGGCTGTAGTGTTGCCCTATGGGTGCCCTGTAACATGTATAATGGGTGGATGGTGGGTAGGTAGGTAGTGGGTGGAGAGTGTCTTCTTGTGTGAAAATGCCCAAGGAGGACAAGCCTGGAAACTCTCCTGACTTTTTCCAGCTGGAAAACTGTAGGAAGCAGAAAATACCAGAAAGTGTGTGTGAGAGAAAAAAATATTGTTCCCATACTGTCTAACCACCTCCCCCGCACTTTTGCTTTTTGGAACCAATTACCAAAGTTACTTGGCAAGCACCTCCAGTTAACAAGCATCATTGTCTAGAACAGTGATTTTCAACTTGGGGGCAACAAAGGCCATGGTAGGAGCTGGGAAAACTACTATTATTCATCACCTTCTCTTCTCCCAACTCTCTAGTCCCCTGACTCCTGCCATCTGCACTAATGCAGCAAAGAAGCTGACAAGAGTCAGAGAAACTGGCAGTGTGCAATACTGCTACCCTCTCCAATTCATGGACAACGTGCCATCTTGCGGACACTTATACTTTTCCAACTGGCAAAAAAATTGGAGTTGGAAATCCCTGTTTTTCTGTGAGTCAGTGAAGACTATTCCACAGATACCTGGCAAGCACTTCCAATTAGCAAGCATTGTTGTCTAGAACAGTGCTTCTCAAATTGGGGGCAGGTTTCCCTAGGGGGACTGAGAATGGTATCTTGCGAGACACAAGAAAGAGCAGAGCTGCCAGACTCCTAGTTCTCTGACTGGGCTAGGGGGCATTTCCAAAATGGTGGGGAGTAGCAAAAGGACAATGGGGAAGAGAGGGAGCAAGAAGACAAGAGAAAGTGAGGCATAGCCTAAAAAAATGGAGAAACACTGGTCTAGAGACCATGTGATGGCTGTGTAGGTCCCAAACAGGAGACAAGGTAATTAAGATGGTATCTTATATTGGAACAACTTCTGTTGGTGGGAGTGTATGAACTGAAACTAGTCTGTATTTAACTCAGTTTCAGTTCTGGAATTGTTGCAGTTTCACCCCAGGAAGGGCTTTGTGTAACTCAATGGATTTGAAACTCTCACCAGTAGAAGTTGGTCCAATAAAAGGTACCAAGAGTGTAGCTAATTGCTATCGTAGGAGACAAGCAGTGCAGCTGCACTGAGGCCCACAAGCCTTGGGGGCCCATGCTCCCTGGTGCAGCTCTCTGTCCCCTGCCACTGGGAGGAGAGACAGGAGGGTCCCATTCCATCTTCTGTACCAGAGCCATTGCATCCTAGCTATGCCCCTAAAAGGCACCATCTTACCTACATTGTCTCCAACTATCAAGTGAGCTTTAAAGTCATATGTTGCCAACTGTGAATAAATTTAATCTATAACAGTCAGTAATGGCTTGGCTATTGTTTT
This sequence comes from Sphenodon punctatus, assembly GCA_003113815.1. Taxonomy (NCBI): domain Eukaryota; kingdom Metazoa; phylum Chordata; class Lepidosauria; order Sphenodontia; family Sphenodontidae; genus Sphenodon; species Sphenodon punctatus. The sequence continues at coordinate 417,156 of QEPC01008502.1, forward strand.
TGCCCAGTTTCCAGTAAACATATTGCATGGTTGCCAATATTTTTTAAAAAAATTCAAAAGGACTGTTTCTCTTTCTAAGTAAACAAATCTGTTTGTTTCTGAATATGGTTAAAGACATTCCCCTAAAATAGTTAGAAAAATGTTGGTCCACAGAGAAATATTTTGGGCAGATCAATTTTTCTGAGTGAAATTTAAATAAATGTTCTGGAATACATCCATATGATTACAAAGGCAACTGGAATTCATTCTAAAGGTTAAAATGTATGTTTTAATTTCTAGGTACCTTGCATGGCTTAAGAGTTATGAGGCAATCTTTCCCAACTATGGCCCTTTTCACACAGACACTCTAACACTGATAAAATGGGTGTTACATTTTATTATACATGTTGCAGGGAACCCATAGAGCACACCTGCAGCCCTGCAACATGTATAATAAAATGTAACACCCATTTTATCAGTGTTAGAGTGTCTGTGTGAAAAGGGCCAATAGTTGATACAATCTTAACCATGGGACTTGTTATCACTACTTCTATGTTAGTTTCACAGACCTGCACACTCCTCCTGCTCAGTGTTTGGATTTCTCCGTTGTAGATATGAGATGATTAAATCTTCTGGATCCTTGCCCTGTGCAGAAATGTATTGAAAAGCTAGTTAGTCTCTGTGCTTATTTGACATTTTCATTGAAAAGCCCAGCTCATGGACTCAGGTGACCGGATAAGAACCACCGCCTGCATTTTAAAATATTTCTAGTCACATAGTTTATTTATTTATTTTAGATTTATATCCCACCTTTCCCTTAAAAAAGGCTCAAGGCAGCTTACAAAATAAAACATACAAACACATATAAAAGATAAACATTAAAATACAAACATAACCTCAAAAACCCCAACCCGCTCACAACACCCACCCAATACCACTTTCCCATTCCCCTCATCCATCCTCCCTCACACCCCTACCCCTCCCACAACCCCAACAACACCCCCCCACCCCAATTCAATCCCCGCTGCCAAAAGTCCAACAGAACAGAATGGTCTTATGTTGCCTCTGGAAGACCGCCATGCATGAACACAGGTGGACCTCCTGGGGGAGGGAGTTCCACAGCAAAGGTGCGACAGCTGAGAACGCCTTCCTCATAGTTGAGACCCAGTGAAATACCGAAGTTTCCAGGAGGGCACCTCCAGCTGACCGCAGAGGCCACAACAGGACATGAGGAGCCAGGTGATCCCTTAGATAAATGGGGCCCAGGCTGTTTAGGGCTTTAAAGGTCATCACCAGCACCTTGCATTGGACCCGGAAGACTATCAGCAGCCAGTGCAGCATACAGAGTAGGGGTGGGAAACCGGTACAATCCGGTATCCGATAATGCCGGTATCGGGTGTACCGGCATTATCGGATTCGGCCCCGGTATTCCGGCCCGGTACCGGATTTTGGTGTTCCGGTTTTTTTACATTGCAGCCATTTTTAAATGGCTGCAATGTAAAAAAAATTAAAGCCCCAGCCAAACAGTTTTTTTTAAAAAAAACCCTCCCCGAGTCCAGGCTGCGCGGGTGGAAGGGGGGACACCCCCCACCCACCCTGCCCAGCCTGGCTTTTTGTTGTAAAAGATAGATGCAACAGAGTGAGACCCCGAGGCGAGCCCCCCCCCCCCAGCGGCCGCGGCGTCCCCGCAGCCGCAGGTAAGTATGACCCGATCCCTGGGGGGGGTGGGGGTGTTTAACACCCCCACCCCCCCCAGGGATCACCCCTACAGCGCGCTTGCCGCTTACCTTGGGGAGCTCCGGCGGCGGCGGGCGGCCCGGCGGCTTCAGCGCCGGCTGTGGCTGCCGGCTTCAGGACGTTCTAGGCCTTCCGGTGAAACCCGGAAGTGCACCGGAAGGCCTAGAGCGTCCTGAAGCCGGCAGCCACAGCCGGCGCTGAAGCCGCCGGGCCGCCCGCCGCCGCCGGAGCTCCCCAAGGTAAGCGGCAAGCGCGCTGTAGGGGTGATCCCTGGGGGGGGTGGGGGTGTTAAACACCCCCACCCCCCCCAGGGATCGGGTCATACTTACCTGCGGCTGCGGGGACGCCGCGGCCGCTGGTGCTGGGGGGGGGGCTCGCCTCGGGGTCTCACTCTGTTGCTGATCTATCTTTTACAACAAAAAGCCAGGCTGGGCAGGGTGGGTGGGGGGTGTCCCCCCTTCCACCCGCGCAGCCTGGGAGGGGGAGGGAATTAATTTTAATTGATTGCATTGGTTTCAATGGGGACACAGCGCCCCATTGAAACCAATGCAATAAATCCGGTACCGGTATACCGGATTCAATCTGGGAATCCGGTTTTTGTGAAACCGGTAACCGGTAAGATCCGGTGTACCGGTACTGGTACCGGGCCCGCCCCTAATACAGAGTACTCGTGTTATGTGCTCGTGGCAACTTGTCCCCATAAGGAGACGAGCCGCCGCATTCTGCACCAGCTGCAGCCTCTGGACAGCCCTACATAAGAGCGCATTGCAATAGTCTAGCCTTGAGATGATGAAAGCATGGGCAACAGTGGACAGATCTGAGTTCGAGAGAAAAAGAATGAGGGAGGGGAAAGTCTTCCTGAAAGGGAAGGGTCGAGACCCCTGAGGCAATGGCACTTGCTCGTAAATAATTCCCTCAGGATCGTAAATGGCGTTTGGAAGGAAACCTCCCCAGCCTAGATCATCACGGGGAGACGAAGCACAATGCCTGTCCCACAACAGGAACACACTATACANGATCGTAAATGGCGTTTGGAAGGAAACCTCCCCAGCCTAGATCATCACGGGGAGACGAAGCACAATGCCTGTCCCACAACAGGAACACACTATACATAGGAGCACCCCACACCACCTTCCTCACCAGAGCCAGGGCCAAGGGTACGGGCACTAGGAGGTGTGGGAGGGGGCCAGTGATGGGGTACCCAGGGACAGGGAAGGAGGATAGGGCACACAAGCAAGGGGGGAATCCAGGTAACAAAGGTGAAGGAACAAGGTTTGAAGGTGGACACAATTAGACACAAATACTCACAGACCACGTTCACTCTCTCACTCTCACACTCTCTCTCACACTCTCTCACAAAGTTCTAGGATCCCACGCACAGTCATGACAGCTAAAGGTTCAGGGCCAGTCTCACAGGCTAAGAGCACTGATCACCGGCAAGGGAGGGGATCTCACAGGCTCCTTTTATCCCCTGTGAGTCGCACTGAATGCTGGCGCAGGCGCTCTGAGCGCTGTGGTTGGGATGCAGGGTGTGTGTCCTCCTGCACGGAACAGGATGTGTCTGGGTGGCGCAGAGGGCTCTCTGATGTCCCGCTAGGTCCCGCCACTGCTTGTAGTGCCGGTGGCGGGGAACGGTCTCCCTGTGGTGACTCCAGTGGCGGCACCGCAGCAGGTTGTGCTGTCGGGGCTGTTTCAGGGGTACTGCTGCTGTGAGCCCCTCTGCGGTTCCCCCAGGTATGGGCACGCCAACGGGCCCCTGACCCCTTCTTCTCCCACACCATAAGCCCCGGGAGGAAGGGTCTGACAGTACCCCCTCTCCATGAACGTCATACCGTGAGGGGAACCGGCTTTCTGGGGTGGCAAAAATGAAAACGTCGGACCAACAGCAGGGCATGGACGTCGGTGGCCTTTTCCCAGGACCTGTCAGCCGGTCCTATCCCTCCCAGTCTATGAGGTAATACAATTGGCCTCATCGAAAGCAGGAGTCTAGAATGTTGTGAACTTCATACTCAGACTCAATGGCTATAGGAGGGGGTTCTGAATCCCTCTCTCCAGGAGACGATGACATGACTGCGGGTTTGAGGCAGGAGACATGAAAGGATGGGTGGATGCGATACTGGGAGGGCAGATCCACAGTATAGGTCACGTAGTTGACCTTACGTTTGATGGGGAAGGGTCCCATGTACCTGTGGTCTAGTTTGGACGAGGGCCAAGTCGTAGTGTAATGTTGTCAATCCACTCACACCAGCATGTCAGGTGGATACTCTGGGGCTGGTTGCCGATGTTTGTCCACATGTCTTTTGTATTGTTGGCATGCTAAGGCAAGCAGGGTCTTAGTCTGCGCATGTGGTTGTCGTATCTTTGTGACAAGGGCTCCTGCTGCCGGAACGTTGAGTGGGCAAAGATCGGGTATGCAGATGCGTGGGTGGTATCGATATGTGACATAGAATGGAGACGCTCTGATGGAGGCATTTAAGGTGTTGTAAACAAACTCTGCCACAGGCAATAGTTCATACCAGTTGTCTTGCAGGTAATCTACATACCATCTAAGGTATTGCTCTAATGTTTGGTTTGTCCGTTTCACTTGTCCATTGGCTTGGGGGTCGTAGATAGAAGGGCAGATAGAAGGGCCTTCCACAGCCGGGAAGTGAATTGTGTCCCCCGGTCAGATACTATGTCCATGGGTACTCCATGTAATTTAATAACCTGTTGCAATAACAGGTGGGTGGTCTGGCTGGCTGAGGGAAGTCCCTTACAGGGGACAAAGTGGGCGAGTTTTGAAAAATGATCGATTACCACAAGGATAGTAGTGTACAGTCGTGATGGAGGTAAATAAACGATAAAATCTATATCGATCCACTGCCACGGCAAGTTGTAACAGTCCCTGCGGTTGTCGAGCGAACTTAGTCCTGGCACAAGTACTACATGCCTGTACGTACTGGGTGACATCTTTTTTCATGGATGGCCACCAAAAGTGTCTTTGTAGAAGTTCGAGTGTTCGTTTTGTTCCCAGATGCCCAGCCAGGGGCACAGTGTGTTGGATCCATAAAGCCCGATGTCGGGCCCACTTAGGCACTATTATTTTCCCTTCATGATAATATAGTCCTTGCTACGGTTTACTATGGAGGGAGTGTACCAACTTTTGATCCTCGTTTGAAAGGTGCTGTAAATGGGAATGGGCTAGACAAGCTGCTGCAAAGGTTCACTTCTCGAGAAGCAATTCCCCTCTATCACATGGGGGTTCTCTGATTTCAGTGCAACGAGATAGTGCATCAGCCAGAATGTTCAGTTGCCCTGGTCGATATTGTATTTTAAAGTTGAAGCGGGCAAAAAACAAGGCCCAGCGTCCATGGCGGGTGTTGGAAATTCAAGCAGCTTGTAAATAGGTTAAGTTTTTGTGGTCCATGATCATGGTTACAGGGTATTTTGCTCCTTCAAGGTAGTGGCACCATGCTTCAAAGGCGGCTTTTACGGCCAAGAGCTCATGGTCCAGTATGGTGCAGTTTTTCTCTGCACTAGTCAATTGTCTAGAATAAAAGGCGCACGGTAGCAACCTACCTCCCTCAAGTCTGGTTTGTAGGAGTACCGTTCCCATTGCTTCATTTGACGCATCTCTTTCCATGGTGAATGGTTTCTCGAAATCAGGGTGCTGTAAAATGGGCGTGCAAGTGAAGGCGGTTTTTAAAGCAATAAAGGACTTCTACTGTTGCTCAGTCCATTCACATGGTGTCCCTTTACGTAGCAGTTTGGTGAGGGGTTGAGTTAATCTAGCGAAATTTGGGATGTATTGCCAGTAGAAGTTCATGGTACCAAGAAAACATTGCAGCGCCTTTACCGATGGAGGGGCAATCCACGTCAATATGGCATCCACCTTTTTTGTATCCATCTTTACGCCATGAGGGGAAATGACAAAACCCCAAAACTCTATAGTATCTACATGAAAAACACACTTCTCTAGTTTGCAGAACAACTGCTGTTGGCGTAATATCTGCAAGACCGTCTTCACGTGTCCTATGTGTTCAGCTTCTGTGGCGGAATATATTAGAATGTCATCCAAGTAAGCGATCACAAAAACATCCAGGACATCACGGAACACATCGTTTATGAAATGCTGGAAGGTTGCTGGAGCATTGGCAAGGCCAAATGGCATTACCAGGTACTTGAAATGACCGTACTGGGTCCGAAAGGCCATTTCCCATTTGTCCCCTGGTCGCATTTTCACCAAGTTAAAAGCCCCCCGTAGATCCAGCTTCATGAAAATTGTGACTCCCTATAGCCGGTTTAACAACTCCGGAATAAGAGGAAGTGGGTACTGGCTTTTGATAGTTATTGCATTAAGTCTGTGAAAATCGATACAGGGTTGTAACCTGCCATCTTTTTTTAGGGACAAAAAACAAAGGTGCCCCTGTGGGAGAAAACGAGTGCCGAATGAATCCCCTTTGTAAATTGTTGTCGATGTATTCCTTCAAGGTATTCAATTCAGGTCCGGATAGGGCATAGATACGTCCATAAGGGGGTTCTGTTCCAGGCAGGTGACCAATAGGACAATCATATGGTTTATGCGGTGGTAACACTGATGCCTCTTTTTCATTGAAAACATCTGCGAATTCCCAGTAGGTTCGTGGAATCCAAGCATCGCAAGCTACTGGTAGGGTGCTCAGTATTTGTTTCTGCGTGGGTGCTGTCGCCGGTGCCTCAGGGGAGAAGCCCACACTTCGATTGTGCCAATCTATAGCAGGGTTAGCATGTTACAGCCAGTGCATGCCTAGTACGATGGAAAAGATGGAGGTACAAACCACGTCGAATTGCATCTGCATCACGCGCCCGCTGATCATGACAGATGAGACTTGGGACTGTGTGGTAATAGGCCCTGATACCAATGGAGATCTGTCGATGGAGTGTATCAGTTCCGCAGGAACTCGGCGGGTATGTGGAATTCTGTGGTGCCAAAGAAACCCCTCATCCATGAAGTTTCCTGAGGCCCCCAAATCTATTAAAGCCCATGCAATAAGACTACGTGCAGGTCCTAACTCCAACAAGAGGGGGATTTGCACATGGGGAGCAATCATCGGTCTAGTGGAAAGGGCAACAGCTGCGGGTGATAGGGGCAGTACAGGCCTTACCGGGAAGCCCCCTATATGTCCCGGGGTCTGGAGTTTCCTGCATCCCGTCGCACTTTAGGGAGTGAAGGATAATTGTGTGCAAAGTGAGAAGGTTCTCCGCAGTAGAAACATAACCGCGACACTCGTCGTTGCTCTTGTTCTGCTGCATACAAAGGTCTCCATGAGGCTCCCAGCTGCTTCGGCTCTCCTTCATCCCCTTTGGGAGGTTCAGCCTTAGACGGTAGGGCCAATGGTGGTCTTGGGAATGGCAGACAGAAAAGCTCCTATCGGCGCTCGTGTTGGCATTCACTCAAGCTCTCGTTGATCTGCAAAACCAAAATTACTACTTCCCCCCAGGTGGGAGGTAAGGTCGTATAGGCCAATTGGTCCTTTAATTCGTCATTCAAGCCTCTCCGAAACATCACTCTGAGGACATTATCTGGCCATTTCAAATCAATTGCTAATTGCTGGAATTTAGTGGCATACTCTAGTAAGGGTCCTTTCCCTTGCCTCAATCCCATAATCACATTCTCCGCGTCTTTAACATGATGAGGATAATCAAACAGAAATTTGAATTCATGCATGAACCCCTCATAATTGCTTAGCAAGGGGCTGTTACTAGTTAAGAGGAGTGTTGCCCATGACAGGGCTAGTCCATCTAAGAGCCCAATAATAAAAGCTACCTTTGCGTCATTCATTCTATATGTATTAGATTGTATCTTGAAGGTCAATTCACAGAGAGCAAGAAAGCTCTGGAACTGATGGTGATTCCCTGTGAACTTTGTTATGGTGGGCCCCTTTGGTTCTCGTGGGGCTGTGGTCTCTGCTGCCATGGGAACTTCCGGGGAAGGAACGGGAGGAGGAACCTCTCCTCAACCCTGTTGTTCCTTTAAGTCCTTGACTTCCAGAGCCAAGGATTGTATGGCCCTGGTAAGTCCTTGACTTCGGCCAACATTTGCTCCATGGGGTCTCGTGGTCAGGTTTAGAGCCGGTGATACTGTGAGGGAGGGGAAAGTGTTCCTGAAAGGGAAGGGTTGAGACCCCTGAGGCAATGGCACTTGCTCATAAATAATTCCCTCAGGATCGTAAATGGCGTTTGGAAGGAAACCTCCCCAGCCTAGATCATCATGGGGAGATGAAGCACAATGCCTGCCCCGCAACAGGAACACACTATACACAGGAGCACCCCACACCACCTTCCACACTGGGGCCAGGGCCAAGGGTACGGGCACTAGGAGGTGTGGGAGGGGGCCAGTGATGGGGGACCCAGGGACAGGGAAGGAGGATAGGGCACACACGCAAGGGGGAATCCAGGTAACAAAGGTGAAGGAACAAGGTTTGAAGGAGGACGCAATTAGACACAAATACTCACAGACCATGTTCACTCTCTCTCTCTCACTCTCTCTCTCACACTCTCTCACAAGGTTCTAGGGTCCACGCACAGTCACAACAGCTAAAGGTTCAGGGCCAGTCTCACAGGCTAAGAGCACTGATCACCGGCAAGGGAGGGGATCTCACAGGTTCCTTTATTCCCTGTGAGTCGCACTGAATGCTGGCGTAGGCGCTCTGAGCGCCGTGGTTGGGATGCAGGGGGCGTGTCCTCCTGCATGGAACAGGATGTGCCTGGGCGGGGCAGAGGGCTCTCTGATGTCCTGCTGGGTCCTGCCACTGCTTGTAGTGCCGGTGGCGGGGAACGGCCTCCCTGTGGTGACTCCAGCAGCGGCACTGCAGCGGGTTGTACTGTCGGGGTTGTTTCGGGGGTACTGCTGCTGTGAGCCCCCCTGGGGTTCCCCAAAGTATGGGCGCGCTGACGGGCCCTGACATCACCTTCCCCAACACCCTAAGCCCCGGGAGGAAGGGTCTGACAGGATGCAGCCTCTGCACCAGATGGAGTTGGTGAAAAACGGTCCCGACCACCACCACAACCTGGCAATCCAGGTGCAGCAAGGGATCCAGCAGCACTCCGAGGCTGCGAACCCGATCAATGAGAGGGGGCCAGACACCATCAATAAGAGGAGTCTCAATCCCCTCCAGGACACAAGACCAGCCAACCATCATCACCTCTGTCTTGTCAGGATTCAGCTTTAGTCGACTCGTCCTCATCTAGTCCCTCACTACAGCCAAGCAATGGGTAAGCACCAAGACTGTAGAACCAGGGTCGGATGAAAAAGAGAGGTAGAGCTGGGTGTCATCAGCATACTGATGGCACCTCACTCCAAACCTCTGATTGACCTCGCCCAGCAGCTGCATATACATGTTGAAGAAGAGGGGAGACAGAATGGAACCCTACGGAACCGTACAAGGGAGATCCAAGGAAGATGATAAGCAATCGCCCAAGACCACCTGCTGAGACCTCCCGGCCAACAAAGAGTGGACTCACTCAAGAGTAGTCCCGCCCACTCCAGTCAGGTCCTGCAGGTAAGTCAACAACACCTCATGATCAATGGTATCAAAAGCCGCTGGAAGATCTGATAAAATCAACAGGGTAGAATTTTCCCAGTCTAACTCCAGGTGAAGGTCATTGCTCATAGTTGTGGCCAAAGGCTAGAAAATACAAACCTTTAATGCTTGACAAAGAGAAGACAAAGGGTGTTAGCAAATGAGACAGTAGCCCACCCATGATAGGTGTCCACCGGCCCATTTATTAGGTGTTCACCCCCCACCAGTCATGTGGCCACCAGACACGCAGCCCACACTCACAGCAAGGTCCCAGAGCATGCCGAGCCCAGACCGCCGCTGTGCAGGCAAATGCAGGCTAATGTGTGCCTACATGTCCGTGTCCCATCAATTAGGTTGCATGCAGGTTCATGTGCACACAGGTGCACCAGCACCACAGAGTTGCAGGCAAACAGCAAAGAGCATTCTGAGCAGCGACTGTTTCCTGCCTCTCTCTCCATTCTCGCTCCCACTAGTAAACGCATAATGTCCGCATTAAAAGCCCAATATGTGCCAAATTCAAGCATGCATTGTGCCAGCTTGTTCTGGTTTGCAGCACGTACCTGAAGGTTGCTCTTCCTACGCTGTTACATTCTGAGGAGCAACTTCCACTGGCTTTCCATTGCCTTGCCATGGCTAACACCAACGGCTGGGCAACCACCCACACCGCTACCTTAATTCTGGCTTCTCAACCACTCTTCACCTACAGATCTGCCTGCCAGTGGTGCATTCCCTGGAGCGAGGAAGAGACCAAGACCTTCATTGCTCTATGGGGGGGGGAACAGAAGGTCCAATACCAATTTGTCAAGTGCTACAGGAATGAGGCAGTGTTCCAAAAAATCTCAGCACAAATAGCAATCCAGGGATACAACAGGGACATGAACCAGAGCTAGCAGCAGGCCAAGGACTTGTGCAGGAACTACAAGGAGATCCGACCCGTGACAACAACTTCACCTCCAGCCACAGGCATCAAACATCATTGTACTATGTTCCCCTCAACTGGTTCCTGTGCGTGGATGGAGCCATCGTTGGATCCTGCCTGTATGGCCTCGCCTTTGCCAGGGGCCAGAAGCAAGTGGCTATGGCTCTCCCACTGCTCGCTTTTGTTGAAACTGTTCCTGCTGCAACTGCTCCCAGTTCCCCCATGGAAACTAAGGTTACTAATCTGTAACCTTGGTTCTTCGAGATGAGCTCGACCATTCACTGTTGGGTCTGCACCTGCACAGATCAGCTCTTGGACATTTAAAACAGTTCATCCACTGTGCACCATTGCCCCTCCCCTTGCACCTCATGCCTTTGGCAGACTCCTAGCAAGGGTATAAATAGAAGGGGCAGGGTGCAAGTTACTTAAGTTTCTTGCAACCCCCTACATCAGAGAATCTACTTCAGCTAGGACTCTGATGTAGAGGGGAAGGTGGGTGGGTGGTGTGAGTGATGGAACCCATCTTGAAGAAACAAGGTTACAGGAGAGTAAATAAGGGTTACTTACTGTAACTTAGTTCTTCGCGATGGCTCCATGGAATTTCACCTATGGGGGATCACATGATAGCCTTACAGATGTTCAGAAAGCAGCTTGTGTCTTTAAGAGCAGTCCTCAAGGCTTCCATAGAGAGTGTTCTGGAAGCCTGTTGCTCCTGCCCACTCCCTCTCACCTTCCTGGTACTCTTGCAAGAGGCCATGGTATAAGAGGAGGGGGAGGAGCCTCATTGGTCAGTTCCTTCCCGCCCAGCTAATTAGAGTAGCCCCTTCCCAAATCCAGTTAGTGGAAATGGAGAGCAGGTGGTGAGAATCCACTGAGTCATCTCGGTGAACTAAGTTACAGTAAGTAACCCTTATTTCTTCTTTGATTGGCTCCACGATTCTCACCTATGGGAGAATACAAGCAGTATGTTCTTACCTATATAAGGGTGGAGGAAGCTGGATCTGGGAAAGATAGCTGAGAGCACTGTCTCCCAAAACAGGTGTCCTTGTATGCAGCCATGTCAAGAGTGTAATGTCTCATGAAGGTGTCTGAAGATGCCCAGGTTGCTGCTCTGCATGTCTCTTGGGTGGGTATTTATCTTAAAACAGCTGTGGTAGCAGCCATAGCCCTCATGGTGTGGGCTCTGAGTCCTTCAGGTGTCTGCTTCCATGCTATCTGGTACCAGGCAGATACTGATGCAAGCCGTGGTAAGCTTGGAGATGCGCTGCACTGAAAGTTTGGTGCCTGGGTGTAATCCTCCAAGAGAGATGAAGAGTGAGTCACTTTGCAGATAGGTTTAGTTCTATCTATGTAGGTAGGTCAAGGCACATCTTACATCAAGTGTGGAAAGTGCTGTCTCTAGAGGTCAACCATGTGGTCAGGGAAAGTATACTGGTAGGGTAATAGTTTGATTAACATGGAATGAGGTATGTACATTAGATCTGAAAGTGGATCTGTTTGGAGCTGTACTTTGTGTACTTTTTTGTAGACAAAAAAGTACAGTTCGGAGCTGTACTTGTACTTTTTGGACAAAATACCAGGTAGGATGGGGAAGCCTGGAGAGCAGCAAGCTCACCTATTCTGCAAGCCGAAGTGATTGCCACTAAGAAGATTACTTTGTAGGTAAGGTGGTTCATGGATGCTGAACCTCGAGGTTTGAAGGTTGGCTTTGTTAGTCTTGAGAGAACTAGAGTGAGATCCCATTGGAAAGTTAATGAGACTACTGGTAGATATAGGTTTTTTAGTCCCTTGAGGAAATTATGAATCAGCTCATCAGAAAAAAGGGATCACTGTTGTGGGTGGGAGAGTTTTTCAGAGAGGGCAGCAAGGTGTACTCTGATGGATGACATGGAGAGGACCGATTTCTTGAGTTCTAACAGATAACTGAGAATGGTTGACAAGGGAAAATGTTATATGTTGTATTTGTTAGATTGGCACCAGGAAGTAAATCTCCTCCATTTGGAGGCATACACTGACCCTGTGGATGGTTTCCTGGCATTGCGTAGCACCTCTTTAATTTTCCCAGGTAATTGATCAATTGAATGTGTTAAGGAATATATCACACCATAAAATGAAGTGACCGAAGGTCCAGGTGGAGCATGTTGCAGTTGTCCTGCAATATCAGGTCTGGCCAGAAAGGGAGACACCATATCTCCTTGGCAAGGGAGACAAGGTGAGTGTACCACGTCTGGTGAGGCCAGTCCAGAGCTATTGGGATTAGTTTGATTCTGTCCTTGCAGGCCTTGAAGATTGTTTTCAGAATGACTGGGAAGGGTGGAAATGCATATGCAAATAGGCCTCTCCAGCTGATTGCAAAAGCATCTGACATCAATCCCCTTGCTTTGCCAACTCTGCTGCAAAAAAGGGACAGTTTGGTGTTGAGGGGCGTTGCAAAAAGGTCTATGTCTGGGGTTTCCCAGCACTGGAGGAGAAGCTGATATATCGTTGGGGCCAGTGACCACTCACGTCTATGCTCGTTGATAGCGGCTGAGGTGGTCTGCAAGATGATTTTTATCTCCAGGGCGATGTATAGCAAAGGGGTGCACTCTGTTGTCTAGGCATCAGTACCATAGGAGGAGGGACTTCTTGGTGAGTCGCTTGGACCTGGCTCCCCCTTGTCTGTTCAGGTAATAGACAGCCGTAAGGTTGTCGGTTGTGACCTGCACTGTCTTCCCATAAATTTGGCTCCTGAGAGTCTTGAGAGCTAATTGAATTGCCCTGAGTTCAAGAACACTGATGTGCAGGGACCTCTCGCGCTTTGAACAGTGGCTTTGGGTCGTGAGACCCATACAGTGCACTCCCCACCTTCTAGCAATGTGCCTGTGGCTGCTGTTGGGAGCCTGTTGGACTGGGCTGCTGCTGACCTTCACCACCCACCTGCTGCAGCTGGATTGCCCATCCTCCCAGCTCCTATTCAAAAGGAGCCCTCTGCTCTGCAGGAGGCTGCCATTTGCTGGTCATTTGTGGGCTTGTTTGGGGGCAGAGGGTGGAGATTCTGATGTTTAAGTGTTCTTAAATTACTGTAGAGTTGGTTGGGGGAATGGAGGAGTTGGTTGGGTATCATGAGGGTGGAAGGTGTAATGTTGGTGTAGGATGGGGGGATTTGTGGGGTGGGAGAGGGGAGTATGGGTTTAGGGTGTTTGGAGGGGTATGGTGGTGGATGTGCTATATCCCCCCTGTGAGGAGAGGGGGGACCAGGCATAATGGGTCTAGAAAGGTTTGGGGGACAGGTACTCCATAACCTCCCTGTGAGAGGCGAGTATGGGCAGGGGCTGGGGTTGAAAGATTGTGCCATGTCCCCCCTGTGAGAGGGAGGGGTCGAGGCAAAGGGGGTTTGGAGGGGTTTGGGGTGGGTGGGTGTTTTACAACACCCCTGTGAGAGAGGGGGTATGGGCAGGAGTGGGGTTTTCTGCCTGCCTCCCTGGCCAATTTTTCTCCAGGGATGTCTGGCTCGGAGGAGGCCCTCTGGCTTTTCAGGGAGGGGGGAACTCCATGGTGGGGAGTTGTTGGGGTAGCAACTGAAGCATGGGTTACAACATAGGTTACAACAGCATGATATTTATAACATTAGATAGGTATACATCATCTACCACTGATGTTGCCTTTGTAAGATCTCGTTTTGAGTATTTGGAGTGGAGGTAGGAAAATATTGTTTGGATTGTTGGTTCTCCACAGACTAATATGAGGGTGTCGTGGTGGGTGTTGTGAGGGCCAGTGTGGTGTAGTGACTAAGTGCACAGTACCTGGACCAGGAGGTAGGGGGAGGCCCCTGTTCAAGTCTTGCCTTAGCCAGAAACTCACTGGATGACCTTGGGGCAGTCACAATATTCTCTCAGTCACCTCACAGGGTTGTTGTGAAGATTAAAAGTTGTGTTAAATTGTTCTATGTGAAGCGCTCCAAGTGTCATAGCAGGAGGGCGCTAAATAAAAATAAAAATAATTTATCTTTATCATCATCATATTTTCCTTGTAGGTTACTCCCAAGGCAAAAGCTGTCCTCCTCCTATCCTTTATATTTGCTAGGATGTCATCTGTGTTGGCCACAAAAAATTCCCAGCTCAAATGGGAAATTTTCTGTTTTATTTCGGTTCTGGAAAGTGAATGCCATTGTTCTCAGCCAGGCATGACGTCTTGTTGCAATAGCGTTGGCAATGGATCTGGCAGCCGTGTCCAAGATATGGGTCATAGTAGTTAACTGAGATTGTGCAAGGTAAAGTCCTTCAGACTTTAAAGCATCTGCCTGTTTCTTGTAATTTGTTGGCAAATGGTGTAAAATTGGACACCATAAGTTGTCCCATAAATGATGTTGATAGGTGCACATTGCTGATGCATAGTTTGAGGCTTGTAATACCACTGTAGCAGAAGAGAAACATCGTCAACCAAAAATATTGATTTTCCTCCCTTCTCTGCCTGATGCTGATGTCTCGTTTGCCCTATTCTGTTGCTTTGTGGAAGCTTGAACCACCATGGGGTAGGGTGCTTTAGAAACATTTCGTGGTTTTCTGATGGTACCAGATAGAAGGTGCTGAACTGTGCATCTACAGGTGAGGTTTTGGATGGGGTTTACCAATATGATCTGGAGTTTTTCATACAATTTTTAGATAGGGGCAAAGTGACTTTGGCTGAAGTGTGTTTATGCAGAATCATATAAATGAGATCTTCTCTTCTTCAACCAGAATGGTCTTTAGGCTCAAGGAGGTCGCCATTTTGGAGATTAGAGATTGAAACTTTTTATGATGATCTGATATACTCATTTGTGTTGGATCAGAAATGCAGTCTGATGGTGGCGAGGCCAGATAATTTGCTTTTATGGAACTGCCATTGGATGAGTTAGGAGCTGTTAAGGGCGATTCTTTTTGTAAAGTGTCTATTGGTGCTGTAGGTGTAGGTGGTGGTGATGGGAGAGGAGCTGGTTGGTCCGGTGGCTGAGGTTTTGTAGGTTGGATGCACGGTTCTAGAGGGTGAGAAGTTGTTGTCAAAACAGGTAAAGCTGAGGCAACTGAGAGATGTGATGGTGTGTAGGTATTGGATTTATTTCTGCCAGTGCAGTTGATATCCCGTTGATTATATAACTTGTGCAGCAGAAGTTGTGGGCACTTACTTTGTATTATTTGCCAGCATTTCTTTTAATGCTTTTTCTATTTGCATAAAAGGGGTTAGTGCTTCTGCTGTCATGGGAGGGAGCTACTGTGGCAATGGTGCAGGTGTCGGTGGCCTCAAACAGTTCCAACCTTTTGTGTCCACGATGGGATCCGCAAGAGTAATGCTGTCTGTACAGAGAATGATATGGGGTGAGGTGGGGTCCCATGGGGTTGGTTGGTATTTTGGCGATTGCCAGTACAGCCATAGGTCCCATTGATGCTGTCTTGCCCATGCTGGAGAATTGCACGGAGATGGGAAAGCATGCTACCAGGGTGGAGGAGGCATTTTTCGTCTCTCCACTGGTGCAGGCTGAAATGGCCTGAGAAACTTGTGTGGGGTTCTGTGTGGCACTTTCTCCACATCTAGATATGAAGACGGAGGTGAGGAATCAGGTAAGAGTTGAGGAGACCCCCCCTTGGTGTTCTAGATGGAGTATGTGGAATAGAGACAGGCTTCCTAGTGAGTCATAGATGCCAGAGATGTCATCTTATGTTTTTTAGAAGGATGGTCATGTCCTGGTGCTTTCTCTCTATTCTTTGTAGGTTTGTCCAGTGTCCTGTGACTGGTCTTTTTATAATCTTTTTGCACAATGGAGATGAAATTACTGTTTTTGTCTTTTTCAGCTTTGGAGATGATTTCTTCGGTGCCAGGAGGTTCTGTGTGGAGGTTGATGGTCCTGGGGAGAACTACACTATAGGAGAGAGTGCCAGAGATGGAGTCCAGATAAGATAGGTGTCATGCAGGGGATGGAGTCTGTACCAGGGGAGTTGATGCAGCTGGATGCAATACTGGTCCAGGGTCCAGTACTGGAGAGTATGATGGTACCGAGGCAGGATTGCTTGATGGACTGGTACGGGAGCAGGAAGACTTTTCGAACTCCCCAGGTGCCTCAAGCGCTCTTTTTGTCAATAGGAATTGTAAGTGCATTTTTCAGTCCCATAAAGCTCTCATAGAGAGGTTAGCACAAGCCGAGCAGCCCGTGGACCTGTGAGCCTTGTCGAGACAAATAAGGTATTGGTCATGGGGGTCGATGAGAGGGACTAACATTGGACATTACATACGTTTTTTGAAAACCCCATTTTTTGTCAGAGTAGCCATGTGAGCAGCCCGAGAGACTGGACTCTGTCCAGGGAAGAGGGCGTACCCTCTATTATTTTCTTATTATTTATCTTTGTGAGATGAACTGTTCTGAGGTGATTTGCAAAACACAAATCACAGAGCTGTCCCTATATGCGACCCCTGAGGCAGTTGGAAGGAACTGAAATAACTTGCTCCCCGCCCCTCCTATTTATACCCTCACTAGGAGCCCACCAAAGGTGCAAGATGCAAGGGGAGCTGTGGTGCGTGATGAACTGCTTTCAGAAGCATGCCGGAGCCAATCTGCGCAAGCGCAGACCCAACTGTGTGAGTGCGCGGAGCCCCATTTTTGGCTATCTGCAGGACGTGACAGGGTATCCTAAACTTTGTGACTTGGCATCTACCCATGAGGACAGCATGTTCTCCCAACAGTCCATGCAGACAAGCCTCTCGGTGGGTACAGCCATGTGCAGGGTGTTAGTGCTTGAAGCCATATCCCCAGAGAGGTGCTTCTCTACACACATCAGCGCCCCTTGCACAGCTTCGATCATCCTCTGTTGTTTCTGGTGGTAGACAAGGGCATGGCGCCAAAGCAGGAGCCACCTCCACGGTGTGGTGCACCCCACTATCCCAGCCACAGATTGAGCGAGAGCCTGTCTCTGCCTTGAGATGACATCTAGTCAACAACAGAAAACAATTTGGATCTGCTGGATTGCTCACAGGTTCTGCTCACTAGTGGAAAGGAAGGCCTGGAGCATAATACCAAGCACCATGAAGTTCTCAGTGTGCATCTCCCTTGTACCGGAATCTGTGAACTCTGCAGACCATGCACCAAATGTTTTGAACAGCTTAAAGAGCCGGACGGCTGGCTAGCTAGGATTGGCTGCGCACCGCACGTGAACAACTACTGGCCCCTATTGGTCATGTGTCCTGACAGGACTGGCTGCATGCCAAGCATGAGCTGGTATTGGCTGAGTTTTATTTTGTAAAGCTCATGTTGGGTGTACGTCAGGGGCGTAGCAAGTCTGGGGAGGACCTAGGCTCAGACCAGTTATGGGTCTCCCCACAAGGGTGAGTTGGAATGGGGGCTGGGGTGAAGGAGGGTTGGCTGTGGGGAGATGGGGTGGGGACTGCAGGACTTGGAATAGGAGAGTTGGAATGGGGATGCAGGTAGGAGGGGCTAGGGGTACAAATGGGTGGGAGGGTGCAGTAGGGGCACAGGGAGAGGGGGAAGCCAGGTGGGGTGTGGGGGTGTGCAGATGGCTGGTAGGAGTGGGAGAACTGGTGGGATGTGCAGGTGGGAGAAGAAGGGGCACAGGGAGAGGGGGCAGCCAAGTGGAGAGGTGGGGGCATGGGGGGGGACAGTCGTAGAAGGGGAGACAACATGGGGGAGAGGGAGCAACCTCTCCCTCTCTCACACTCACCACCTACACACACAGACACACTCTCTCTCTCTTACCAGCATGGCTGCTGCTGTAGCACTCCTCCTGTTTAAAAGCCCCACTGCCATGTTTCCTAGTCTGGCATGCTGGGAAATGTTGTCCCAGCATACCAGACTTTGGGAACAGCTTTAGAGTGTGCGTGCAAGCGTGCGGCAGGGCTTTTAAATTATGATAGTGGCAGAGCATCGGGTGGGGGGGGTTTCCCCCCTCTCCAGGCTGCTGGGGAGGGCAGGGGGCGTTCAAGCGGGCAGGGCAGGTGCAGCCAATAGGTCAGTGCTGGTTTGCCAGCCCAAGTTCAGGCCTGCCAGCACCGGTCGAAGCTCTGGGCCCCAGGCCCGGGCACAACTGAGCCCCCCCCGCATCATTATCGCTACGCCACTGGTGTCTGTGTGTGTGTGTAGCTACACCTGCACTGCCAACCCTGGTGGCTATTAAATTGCGTAGACAGTTCTCTCACAAGCACATCAGTGCACATGCCAAATCATGTAAAGATGTTACAGATGTTAACACCATGAAAGCATGGAATGTTTTAACTGGGTTGTAATGAAAGGGAAAGGTGGAGGAAACTCATTGTATTCTGAATGTATGTGGGATCAGAGCTGCCCATTAAAGTAACTATTATAATTTCTTATCTTTTGAAAGTAATAGTTTTTGCTTGCAATGAGCATGAGGGTCATGATGCCATAGAAAGCTATTGCTGCATGTTGTTTACCCAGGAAAGCCAAATGGTCTTGCCTTTGGTCTGTGGATGCTGTGGCCGTCAGGGCCCAGAGATGTTGGGTGGGGATAGCAGATAGGTGGGAATAGCAAGGGCTGGACCACCTCAGAGTCATAATATCCCAGGGGAAAGGAACAGCAGTGGCACGGCTTCTTCTTCCCATGGTTCGGCATGGCTGTAAGTCATGACAAGGGGTGGGATACTGGGAGGGAGGAATGGTCAGTGAAGTGTAGCAGGGAACAATGCCTGCCCATGTATTAGGTTTGTCATGCTCAACCTGTGAGTGGGGGCTGCCCAAATGTACAAGAACTACACACGGGGGGCAGGGCTGCCCATTTATTAGTCTCTAAATGCTAAACATGTGACTGTTCAGGTAGGGTCATGCAGGACTGCTTGGATGCAGGATTCAATCCTAGCTGAGTTTAGTCAAATCTTTCCTAAAATCATATTTTTCCAAAAGGCCTTCCAAGTAAGCCTCTGTTGGATCCTGACAAACTCCTGTTGCCCACTCTACCACCCACGAGACCATCTAAATGATAATGGAATCCCCTTAGGGCAGGGGCTTTATTTTATTGGTTGATAAAGCATTACACAGTGATACTCAGCAAACCCTACATTGACTCCGTTACCTTCAAATCCTACATTGACTCCATTGCCAAATCCTGCTGCTTCTCCCTCCACAACATTGCTAAGATCTGCCCTTTTCTGTCTGTCTCCTCTGCCAAAACTCTCATTCATGCCCTAGTCATCTCATGCCACGACTACTGTAACCTCCTCCTTGCTGGCCTTCCCCACTCTCACCTTTCTTCCCTCATCTCTGTTCAGAATTCTGCTGCCAGGATCATCCACCTAGCCCGTCACTTTGACCATGTGCAACTTCTCCTCTCCTTTCTCCACTGGCTCCCTCTTCCTGAGCATATTCTGTACAAGCTCCTTGTCTTCACTTACAAAAGCCCTTCACAACCTCACTCCCCCCTACCTCTCTGCCCTGATCTACCTCCAAACCCGTTTGAGCACTCAGCTCCTGTTCTATCCCCTCCCTCATCCTCCCACACCTCCCCTGCTCCCCCAAGCGCCTTTGTCCCTTCTCCCTTGCTGCCCCACACACCTGGAACTCCCTCCCTGCCCTCGTCCCTGTCTCCCCTCCCCCTGTCTTTAGATTGTAAGCTCTCGGGCAGGGACCGTGTCTATCTTGTTTTTTGTAAAACGCCAAGTACATCGCTGGCGCTATATAATGCTTATAATAATAATAATAATAATAATTAATAAATGCACAAACTGGGCTGTGACACACGTTATTATTCCAAGTACCTGCTTGTTGTTCTGTCTTGAATCACTGCTTCTCCCTGAATTCTTGGAAAGAAAAACTGCTTTCCTGGATCGGAATAAATCGTGCTTGCCTAGAAGAGTAACAAAGAGACTCACTTTTAGATCAAAGTGAGTGGAGGATGCTGATCAGGCAGCAGTGCACATTCCCTTCAGGCACAATCACAGCAGCACCAATGGAAAATGGAGGGAAATGGCTTCTGGAACCAGCCCTGTCCCCAAGCTGGGAGAGAATCACACACAAATAACTTCCAATCACTTGGAAAGGGACAGGGAAGAGATGCCAACAACAGCTGGCATGGATAGTCCTATTCTCCTGTAATAGCAGGTCTGTCCATCCAGGTGCCAGTTAGGGACATGTAAGAGATCATACAATGCAGTTGATACCTACAGGGGAATCACATCTGTGTCCAATTTAATGGAACTGTTTCAGTTCTGCACTGAGGGGGCGGGAGAGAAACAAAATGTTTTAAGAAATTAGTGGAGAGACTAATAAGAAATTATTATGTAACAGTTACAGTAATGCCTAGGTGTTCCAGTCATGGTGAATGAGGGCTCAGTTGGACCAGGCATGGCACAAACACATAACAAAAGACGGTCCTTGTCTCAAGAGAAACAACAAATGAATACAAGCAACGTGAGAAACAATAAAGCCATGAAACAAAGAAACAACTGGTCAGCTAGATTGACAGTGGATTCTGCACCCCAGCTGTCTGAGAAGTTGATTCCAGTGGCTCTCACAGTTATTGAGAATCATGGGGTTTTAGGGGTTTTCTTAAAGCCTAAAGTAGCAAGACTCAATTTGATGAAAACTTCAGTTTTCACTTTTAAGGGCTAGAAACTATGACTTCAGTGTCCCCAAAGGCCCAGAAAATAAAGGTTACTTATCAGTAACTTTGTTCTTTGGAAAGGCTCCGTGTATTCTCACTTGTGGGATCACATCAGTGCTCAAAACAATCTGAATGAGCCTGCCTCTCATAAGCAGTTAAATTTCAGAAATTTTTCTGGAAATTGGATAGGCTTCTGCCCTTCCCCGTCATACCAGGGGGACCCTCTGTGCCCTGGGGTATAAAGGGGAAGGGCGGAGCCTCACCCGTTCCTTCCAACCCTGCTGGACCAGACTAATCCAGCAGAAGGGAAGGTGGCTGGGTAGTGAGAATACATGGAGCCTTCTTAAAGAACAAAGTTACTGGTAAGTAACCTTTATTTCTTCTTCAAGTGGTTCTGTGATTCTCACTTGTGGAAGAATCATAGCAGTCCCAAAGTCTGAACGGAGGTGAGGTGGATTAGGAGAGAATGGAGGACAGTACTTCTCTTCTTATTGCAGTCTCTCTCCGAGCAGTCATGTCCAGTGCATAATACTTCAGAAATGTCTCTGAAGCTGCCCAGGTGGCCGCTCATGTATTGGAATATGATGAAAGTTTGCCACAGAAGCAGCCACTGCCCTCGTAGAGTGGGCTCTCAAACTTCTGGAGGTTGCTTGTTTGACAGTTCATAGCAGGAAGTGATGCACTGCAGGATAATCTTAGGGAGTCTCTGCGAGGATAATCTGGTACCCAATACCTTTTCACCAGTAGAAACAAACAAGGAATCCGATCTACAAAACAATTTTGTTTTGTCCAGGTAAAATGCCAGCACCCTGTGAACATCTAACGAATGGAGATTTCGTTCCAGGATGGAGGAGTGAGGCCAAGGGAAGAAAACAGGCAGTGAGTAAATTGGTTCAAATGGAAAGGTGAAACTACCTTTCGTAGGAAGGTAGGATCTGTCCTCAAATCAACCTTGTCCTTACAGAACGATATGGAGGCGATGCTCTGAGTGCACCCAGCTCACTGACTATTCTCGCCAATGTCACTGCTACTAGAAAGAGAACTTTCATAGTAAGATGTGCTATGGATATGGAAGCCAGTGGTTCAAATGGTGACCTTGTCAAGTGGGCTAAAACTAGAGATAAATCCCATTGGCTCATTGGTTTTGAGACGGGAGGATACAGGTTAATGAGTCCTTTATAGAACACACAGACAGTGGGATTGGAAAACAAGGAGCGTCCATGACAATGTGATAAGTCTGCTGAAAGCGCTGCCACATGGACCTTTATGGACAAGACTGATAACCCACAGCTTTTTAGATACAGACAATATGATAATATGGTAGTCAGAGGAATACTTTCAATGTCATGACCACTAGGCTCACAACAAGCGGTGAATCTCTTCCACTTCGCTCTGTAAGTCACTCTTGTTGACTGCTTACATGCATTCAACATGACCTCCTGGATGTCTGCTAGCAGAGAACCATCCTGCATCAGGGGGAGATATACCAGGCTGTGAGATGGAGTGACTGCAGGTCTTGATGCAGTACCTGTGCTCCTTGCTGAGTAATGAGATGTCTCCTCCCCACCCCCCAACATTAAAGTTTATTTAGTTGCATTTCACTTCAGTTACATTGTCATTATTTGCCTTATCTGCAAATATGGTTCTCGAAGTGATAGTTTTACAGGTCATTTATTTATTGAACTGAATTTATTACTGCACTGGCCCACCAGCCTTGGCAGAAAACCCAAAACAGCACAGAACATATGTTAATACATATACATAGGCTCAAAGTCGTTCTACTTTCACTCCTTCTCCTTTTGGGTCCTCACCCTCACTGCAGTGATGGCAAACAATGCCACAGCATTCATTACATCATCTCATGAATCATTTAATAAAAATATTATCCTCCGCCTGATAGAACCAGTCAAACACATGTCCGTTGACTGCAACAACATTGTGTGTGCGCCTCAGTATACAATAGGCAAAACAACAGGTAATGAACTAAATCTTCCACACACCCAGGGCCAGCCTTACACTATGTGGAGCCCAGGGCGGGGAACAAAGGCGGGGCCCTATTCTCCTGTCAGTGGCAAAGCCGCCGGCGGGCCTAGGGGCGCTCCCCGGCTCGGTCTGGGGGCGGTGCACTACCTGGGCCTGGGCTCAGGGACAGGTGGAGGGGCGCTCCCCTCCGCCCATCCCCAAGCCCAGCCATTTCAGATCACTTACCTGATCCACCACTGCCACCACAGCCGCTGCCGGCCTGGGCTCCGTGCTGGGCTCAGAGCCTCGGGCGGGGCAGGCACCACGGCAGATTAAATCTGCCGTTGTGCTGCCCGCCGCCACCGGAAATTTTGCTGCCCACCCCCCTCCACTGCCTGGCTGTCTCGGCTAGGGGGAATGAGGGAGAGGCAGAGGCCCCACCTCTCCCACATTTCCCCTGTCTGAGACTGACAAATAGCAGACGGCCTACCTGCAGAGTGAGGGAAAGGCGGGCCTCTGCCTCACTTCCGCTGGCCCCCTCTGCTGCCTGGCTGTCTCGGCCAGGGGGAATGTGGGACAGGCAGAGGCCCCACCTCTCCCACATTTCCCCTGGCTGAGAGACTGACAAATAATATTTATTTATTTATTTTTACAATTTATATGCCGCCGCCTCCTGCCTCAGGCATCTCGGGGCGGCTCACAATACCAAACAATTCAAATCCAATCGCACCAGGTCATGTATGTCCTTAAGTCCATTTACAGAATTTCTTTTCCGTTCTTGAGGTCCATCGTTCTTTGCATTTCCTTGTTTTGATGGTGGCTCCTTTATCCACTGTTATACACTCCTTGACTTCTGAGAGATGAGTTAGTGTCCTTTAGATGTCTGTCAGACATACGGTAGGTTGTTTTTTCTTGGCCTATATCAAAGATGTAATTATCTTCCAACATGGGGTCCAAATTAAATAAAAATTCTTCAGCTTGTCCGCCAGATCTGCCATTATACGCTCCATGGTTATTGTAAACCAGATGCAGTTAAGCCATTTTGATATCTTAAGACTTTTGGATGATTTCCAGGAGCATGCAATTGTGTAAATGACTGCTAATCTGATCTGAGTGATGACAAGTATCTTAATCATCCCTATATCTGGAAACATTCCCAGGAGAGCCAGCTCGGCTGAGAATGGCATCTTTACCCCAGCTACCTGATTCATAAATGGCCAGATTTCTTCCCAAAATTTGTTAACCTTTGGGCAACCCCCACAACAGTGTAGGAAGGAGTCCTCCTCCCCATAGCCTGTCCAACACAAATTTGGATAAGCCTTGTTCATTCGGTGTAACTGCTGGGGGGGGTCTAATAAATTCTTAAACTCAATTTGACTTGGGATTCTCTCACTGCGAGTGACCATGAACGTTTGTTCATTACTGTCCAGATTTTGGGGGATTAATTTGTAGAGATTTCATGCCCTATGTTCTGACCATTGTGTGAGGTATGCCCTGTCAGGTGGATGGAATATGTTGTGTAATTCAGCATGCAATCTTGATAAAATTTGCTGTCTACCAAATTGTTCATAATAAGTCTCTCCAACCCCAAGCATTTTCTGCTAAATTGCTCTCAGTCCCCTGTTTTATCAAACATTGAATGTAATCTAGAAAGGGGAATATAATCTAGAAAGGGGATTATTTCTTTAAGGACCTTTTCAATATCTTCCTGTGTTTTATATTTTTCATTTACAAAAAGATGTGATGCTCTTGTGAGTCCATTTTTTATTCATTTCCCCCCATTTCTTGTCTGAACCCAGTTTTTGACAGATGTTGGTATAAGGAGTTTTCCCCCTCACAATTTCTAATTTTCTTGTGCAAGTGGATCCGATCCTCATAGCCCAATTAGCAAAAGTATGCTCAGGTTCTTTATTTATTTTGGGCTGAATGTCTTCCAAAATTAAACTTTTAAAATCCAAAATTTGCAAAATATTTTGTTTTAATTTTACCCATTTTGGATTAAATATGTCATCCTCCTTTATCCAGAGCTTTATCGCTCTGAGTCCTGAGGCCCAGTGATAGAGCTTAAAGCAGGGAGACCAAGTCCTCCCTTATCTCTATGTGTGAACATAATGGATTTTCTAATTTTGGATCTCTGTCTCCTCCTGATAAAAGAGGATACCATCTTATTAAAGGCATCATAGAAGTGCTTCGGTATTTCAATAGGTAGTGCCAAGATAACATAAAATTTCAGCAATATCATCATTTGAACTAAATTTATGCACCTTAAACATGATACCTGCAATTTTTGTCATGTTTGGATTTTGTTTTTGTACTCCTCCAAGAACTGATGCTACTTTTCTTTAAATAGCTGTTTAAGATTTTTTGTTATGGTAACCCCCAAATACTTTATACTGTGTTTTTTTTTTTAATTGAACAGGCTGAGCTGTACTAAGTCTTCCATGGGCATATTATGCTGATGAATATGAACATATGGGATTTATCTTTGTTTACCTTCTATCCTGAGATCTGTCCAACCCCTTCCATTAACGGTAGAAACACTAGTACTGTTCTTTTTATGTTAGGTATGAAGACGATTGTATCATCTGCATATGCTACCAGCTTGTCAGCCAGACAGAAAAGCTCTTCTTGACAGCTTTTCTTGCCAGCCAGAAAAGCTCTTGTCATAGTTGTCTAGTGTCTAGTGTAGCTCCTATGAAGGGTTAACAACTGAGCTGGAACCAGACAAGACTTTTTAATATTCACTTGCAGTCCTAATTTTTGTAGTTGCATGGTGACCTGTACATGCTTTTGAAGTTCCGCCCAAGTTGAGGCTGTCAGGAGCCAGTCGTCAAGGTACGGTAATATGGTGATGCCTTCTTAACTCTGCTGTTAATGGAACCATACACTTCATAAAGACTCTTCGAGCAAAGGAGAGTCCAAATGGTAGAACTCGGTATTCAAAGCATCTCCCATCTATAAGGAATCGGAGAAAATTTCAGTGAGATTTTCAAATAGCTATATGAAAGTAGGTGTCCTTTAGGTCAAGTACAGTGAGCCAAGTACCCTTCCGTAAAGCAGGGAGAATGGTTGACAGAGACGCCATATGGAATTTAATTATCCACACTCTCTTGTTCAGCAAGTGGAGTTCTAGGATGGGATGGAGTCCCCCATCTTTTTTAACAATGAGAAAGTAGCGAGAATAGAAGCGAGAGGAACCTCTTAAGTTGCTCCTTTCATGATAAGGGATTTGACTTCTTGGAGCAGTAAGGTCTTGTAAGGAGTGTCCCTAAAGAGTGACGGGGAAGGGGAATTGGAAAGCGGGGGGGAAAGAGGTAAACCAAATAGCATAGACTTCTCTGATTATCGCTAAGATCCATTGTCCCTAAGATCTTATCAGAAGTATGTTGTGCCATGCTGGGTAGAATGTTTTCAGTCTATCTCCAAAATAAAAGGTGTTTAGCTTATTGCACTTGACCACATGATAGTTAAACCCACATCCTGGGCCCTGATGATGCCTCATTAGTGGATTGTCTGGGCTTTGTCTTTCCTTTATTAAATCTTCTCCAATTCTGTGGAGGGGGTTGTTGATGTTGCTGTGAGACAAACCTTCTTGAAAGGAAGGATGGTCTGTGGGTCCTGTAGTATATTGCTGAACCTGATGGAGCTGGTGTAGGATTGAATCTTCACTTAAAGGATTGGACAACTCCTTGTGCTCTGGTAGTTTGGCATGTCTCTTTTATCTTAGAGAGCGTGCCATCTGTTGTGCTGGAGAACAGCCCATTCCCTTTGAAGGGAAGGTCCTCAATAAGCAGCTTATCTTCTTGCGTTAGGGCCATGAAGCGGAGCCAAGTGTGTCGTCTGACTGTGACTGTTGTTGCCATATGTCTGATTGCAGACTCTGCCATGTGCATGGCTGCTGTTAACTGGAACTGTGCAGCTTGGCTTCCTTCTTGACATAGCTCTTCATGTTCTGTGGCACTATTGGTGGAGTTAGATTTCTCCCATAGATAGTTCTGGTAGGCTGCCATTGCGGTCATATAGTTTGCAGTACTCGAGGTCAAAGTGGCCGACGAGAATGATTTTTCTCCCATAATGTCCAAACGTCTTCCCTCCTTGTCAGAGGGTGAAGCTTTGACCACTCCTGACTGGGATCTGCATGTGGCTCCCAAAATTACCATCAAATTAGGAGATGGATGGTGTGCGAACATTGAGAGGCCATCTTGGGGCACCGGATATAAGGAGTCAGTAAATTTATTTGTTGGCACTGATGATAATGGGGCCTTCCATACTATTTTTGATGGCTCAGAAAGATCTTCAAAGATGGGTAGCGTTATCTGTCCTGAGTCTCCCCCAGATAGGATTCCAAATATTGGACCTGATGGTGTCTTCCACATCACTTAAGTAGGTAGTTCTGGCATGGCTACCGTTAAATGTCTCAGCATGGCTTGAAAGTTCTTTATATCCTCTGTTGGCAATATGGCTGTCTGATCTATGAGTAGATCACTAGGTGGTTGTATGATTGTTTCATCTGACTGAGGAGGGCTTAATAGTCCTGCTGTCCTTGTCAGCCCAACTGCTCCATCTTGCTGTTCAAGGTTGGGGTAAATGGTCAGTTTTCACAATGGAGAGATGTAAAAAGTGGTGTGCCTCAGGAATCTGTATTGGGACCAGTGCTGTTTAATGTATTTATTAATGATCTGGAAAAGGGTGTTAAGAGTGAGGTGATCAAATTTTCAGATAACACCCAGTTATTCAAGGTAGTTAAAACACGAGCAGACTGTGAGGAACTGTCATGTATTTCCTATTATAAGCATATATGTTTGGCCATCTGTGTTCCAAATGTATTAACTTTGAGTTTTTATATGTTAACTTTTTGTTTCAATGTATTGGATTTGTGTTTCGCAGTATTGATTCCTAAAATCAACTTCTGTGATTAGTTTGGTTCAAGCTGAGGCCCCCTTAGTTACATTCCTTCACCGTATCCAAGGAAACAACCAAATGGCTAGATTTTAGAAGGCCATAAAAAGAGGCCTACCTCTAGCTAGCCTAACCCTCCCTCTGGTCAACTTAGGTTTTCTCAGACTAGATGTCTGGAATCTTATCTGTGACCTGTCTAAATGACAGATAGTACTATTCATAAGATATCTCCTAGACTGAGAGGAGTCCTCTTGTTAGTTTTTTCTAGCTAATATATCTAATTAATTTATGAATTGAAATAACT
Organism: Sphenodon punctatus; assembly: GCA_003113815.1. NCBI lineage: Eukaryota > Metazoa > Chordata > Lepidosauria > Sphenodontia > Sphenodontidae > Sphenodon > Sphenodon punctatus. The sequence continues at coordinate 445,071 of QEPC01008502.1, forward strand.
TTAAGATATGGTTATTCTCTCTCTAATCTGACAATTATCTTTGATAAAAATATAAGGATTCTAGTCATTTTAAACCCTGAAGGAAGTCAAACTCTGATTGGTTTCTTTAAGAGAGCCAATTAGAATCCAGTGTATCTCCTTGTTGCTGATGTCATTATGACACTACTCAGTAATGTGAAACTCCTAGCAGACAAACTGCTTTAAAGAGAGAGACAGCCTGACTTTCCTTAGACTGAAAATCCACGTTTGGATTTCTTTCTCACTGGCAGACCAAGG
>QEPC01008502.1:454780-481595 GCA_003113815.1 Sphenodon punctatus
AGGCCTACTACCTGATCGCCCACCACATGTCCGTGCAGGGGTACCACCGAGGCTTGCTGCATTGGCCCCACCTGGTTCACCGGGCGGGGCACCCGGGCCCCGGTGGCCTCCAGCGGCGGCTTGTGACACCTACTGCTCCTCCCGGGCCCCCAGGTGTCGTTCCCCCCTGTGGGCTCCTGCCCCGGGCCGGGGGGGGTTCCGGTCCCCGCTGCCTGCTCCCGCCCTGCTGTCTCCACCGTGGTGTGCTCCCACCTGCTTCATGGGGCGCTGCTGCCCCTGCCTGTGACCTCCCACCTGCTTCATGGGGCGCTGCTGCCCCTGCCTGTGGCCCTGGGCCCCCTCCGGCCCCCCCCACCCCGGCTGCCCGTCCCGGTGGCTGGGTGCGGCACTCTGTGTGGCCTCCCGGCCCGCGCGTGTGCAGCTCCCGGCCTGCTCCCGCCGGCCCTGGCACCTGCTGCACCCCCCCCCTTGGGTGCTTGTGTGACCTGGGGGTTCGGGCGCCACTGGACTGGACCGTGTTCCTTCCCCAGCTGGGGGGTGGGGGAGTGTCGCTGGACCTGCATCCGGGTTCCTCCGGACCTGTCTGCCCTCCATCTGCCCCTCTGTGACTGTGGGGCCACCGTTCTCCTCCTGGACCCTCCCCGCCGGGCTCGCTGTGCAGTGCGGGCCCCCATCGTGCCTTGTTCTGGGGGTCCCAGCCCCCCCTTTCCGAGACTGGCTCCGTTGCTGTGGGGGCGCCTCTGTGGACTGGGGTGCTGTGGGGGTGGGGGTTGCTGCTGCCTGTGCCCTGCCCCTTAGCTGTGCCCCGCCTCGTCCCTCCCGTTGTTCCTTGTGCTGTTTTCCGGGTGCCCCTGCCCCCCTTTCCCGCCCTTTCCCGTGTGTGTGTGTGTGTGTGTGTGTGTGTGCGCGCGCGCCCGGGTGTGTGGTCTTGCAGTGTGTCCCGCCGCGGGTCCGCTGTGTGTGTGCGTGTGCTGTGTGTGGTACCTGTCAGCCTGTTCTCCCTCTTCCCCCCTCCCTTCCCGTTTCCCTTGTGTGGGTGTTCCCTTTTGTGCTGTCTGGCTTCGTTTGCCCTTTGGCGGCCATGTCTGTGTCCCGCCCCTGCCCGGTGCCTTCTGGAAGTTTTGACCATGGCTGGGGATCGGCTGCACGTCTGTTGTGCTGCCCCGGTCCGTGATGGGTCGGCCCGGTTCCCGGCCATGGTCTCGGTCCCGTCACGTCTGTTAGGGGCTTCTTTTCACCCCGGGGCGCGGTTGTTCTGTTCACCCCCCCTGGGGGTTCACCGTGGTGAACCGCCCACCCGTAACGTCTGAAATCACCCAATCTGGATGAGCTTGCCTCTCATAAGCAGTTACATTTCAGAGATTTTTCTGGAAATTAAATAGGCTCCTGCCCTTCCCTGTCAGACCACCAGGGGAACCCTTTGTGCCCTGGGGTATAAAGGAGAAAGGCAGAGCTTCACCCTCCCAGTTTCTTTCAACCGCTGCTAGCGATCAGAAGGAACAGCTTGCTTCTCTATGTACAATAAAGAAATTATATTAAATTAGCTTTAGTCTTAGTGTTAGTTGAAGTTAATAATATATCTTAGTGTAGAAGTTCGTATTAGTAGAGGTTAGGTCAGGTTAAATAAATAGGGAGCCTTACAGCTCTGGTAAGGGCTGTTTGGCTGTCTGGGTGTCATCGCAGCTCTTCCTGGCAAAAAGCCAGCTTTCAAATGATGTGCGCAATGCACAGGCCCTATTCTGGTATTGGACTCTTATGAACGCTGCCTGTTGTGCTTGGGGGAAGGTCATACCCTGAGGGGCTTCAAAGCCTGTGAAAACCTCTTGAAAAGGGCTTGTAATGACTGCCGGCTTAGACTCCAAGTTCTCCTCACACAGTGTGCCCTGGAGGGAGGTGACAAAGGGCCGCTCAGGCCTCATGCCCATAGGAAACAGCACAGGCATAAAAAGAAATTTTAAAAGGGCACAACAGTAGAACCAGGGCTTGTTCAGGGGGGAAAAAAATGAGGACCGGCTCTCGCTAAAACTGTAACCACATTGGGAAGTGGTCTGCCAGCTGTCTTACCCTCCACCTCACCAGTACCAGTTCCAGAGGTAGCTCCAGGGGTCCCAGAGCCAGGAAGCTTTACAGCAGCCCAACCAGAGTCGCAAGAAGTGCTTCAGACCCCCAAGTAGAGGATACACAATCCCAGAGGGGATCCGATGACTTGGAGGAGGCACTTGAAGATGGGCAATCCCAAGTTGAAAGTAAAGGGCAGCTCACGCCACGATACTCTGCATCATACCACAGTCAAACTGATAGTCATAGACATGCCTCAGTGATAGAGCTCCAGAACGAAGAAACCCACAGAAAAACCTACGTTCAGTCCTGTTGGGCAGATGTGCTCTGGAAAAGATCTGCCACATAACAGCAGAGCCCTATTGGTAAAGGGAGTCCGGGTAGACGTGATGACAGCCCCTGGAAGCACCATAGAAACAGCAGACCCTCTCCTAGCAGAAGCTGCAGTCCACCATGGCTCAGTGAGCGATACTAAGGAGACAATAGGCATCTGGAGCATGCGGGGGAGCACTACCACTCCATAGAACAGCACCAGACTTACTCTCCTCAGTACTGTGTGTACTCCCCTCGGTACAAAGATTACTCACCTCAGCACCGCAGCTTCTCCAAGCACAGGGATTCAGCCCCTCCGTATAGCAGTCATTCATTTCCAGACACAATCATCCCCATGGTACTGCAGTCATTCCAGACACAGGGAATCAGCCTCAAGGTACCGCAGCATATCTTGGGTACACAGAAGCCACTCTAGACAAAGAGAGGTGTATGGAGACAGGCATAGGGACTATTATCGTTACTATAATGAGTTCCACCCAGAACTCCGACATCGTGCTTCCCCATGCAGCACTTGCTTAGAGGGATATCATGCCAGCCAGCACCAGCAGAGTTCCTCCAGCCTGAGGATCACAGAGCACTCTAGGGAACCCCTTCCTGCCCCTCCAGTCTCTGCAGAAGGGGATAATCTCAGAGCACTATTAAGTCCCCCACGGGAGCAGGAAATTTATTTCAACCTCAAGCAGGAAGTGGTCTAAAGGAGCTGCAAAATCAGCCAGTTTCAGCCTGAATGTTACCTTGCCCTATCAGAGCTTGTAGTAACAAGCTCTGATAGGGCAAGGTAACATTCAGCACCTTAAGAACATAAGAACATCAGAAGTGCCATACTGGGTCAGACCAATAGTCCATCTAGCCCAGCATCCTGTCTCCGACAGTGGCTTGGGAGAAGCACCCAACAGGTCACAATGGAGGATCCATTCCCTGTTGTTTTCCTCCAGCTCCCTTCATGTTCCTTGATCCTGTCTGGCTAATAGCTGCTAATGGATCTATCTTCCAGAAACTTGTCCAAACCTCTTTTAAACTCAGTTATAGTACTGGCCCTTACCACAGCCTCTGGAAGTAGATTCCACAACCCAATTATACGCTGTGTGAAAAAATATTTTCTTTTATTTGTTTTAAACTTGCCACCCATGAGTTTCATGGAGTGTCCCCTAGTTCTAGTACTAGCTGAGAGGGTAAATAACTGCTCCTTGTTTATTAGTTCCACACCACTCATGATTTTATAGACCTCTATCATATCTCCTCTCAGTCGTCTCTTCTCCAAACTGAAGAGCCCCAACCTACCAAGCCTCTCCTCATACGGGAGCCCTTCCATGCCCTTGATCATTTTTGTTGCCCTTCTCTGTACCTTTTCTAGTTCAGCTATGTCTTTTTTGAGATGGGGCGACCAGAACTGCACACAATATTCGAGGTGCGGTCGCACCATTGATTTGTATAGAGGCATTATGACATCCTCAGTTTTATTCTCTATCCCCTTCCGAATAATTCCTAACATTCTGTTTGCTTTTTTGACTGCTGCTGCGCACTGCGCTGTGGATTTCATTGTATTGTCCACAACCACCCCCAGATCCTTTTCTTGAGTGGTAACTCCTAGCTTAGTACCCAGCATTGTGTACGCATAGTTTGGATTATTTTTCCCTACATGCATCACTTTGCACTTATCCACATTAAATCTCATTTGCCATTTAAATGCCCAGGCACCCAGTGTCATAACAAGATCCTGTTGCAGTTCCTCACAGTCTGCTCGTGTTTTAACTACCTTGAATAACTTGGTGTTATCTGCAAATTTGATCACCTCACTCTTAACACCCTTTTCCAAATCATTAATAAATACATTAAACAGCACCGGTCCCAATACAGATCCCTGAGGCACACCACTTTTTACATCTCGCCATTGTGAAAACTGACCATTTAGCTCAACCTTGAACAGCAAGATGGAGCAGCTGGGCTGACAAGGACAGCAGGGCTGTTAAGCCCTCCTCAATCAGATGAAACAACCATACAACCACCTAGTGATCTACTCACAGATCAGACAGCCATATTGCCAACAGAGGATATAAAGAACTTTCAAGCCATGCTGAGACATTTAACGGTAGCCATGACAGAACTACTCGATCTACTCTGTCATTTCGATATGTTTTGTATAATCGTGGTAATACCATGTCCCATTGGTTGTCCTCATTCCATCAGGTCTCTGAGATTCTTATTATATCCTCATTTAATGCAATACACTCTCATTCTCCCATCTTACATTTTAGACTTCTAGCATTTGTATATAGACATTTAAATGTATCCTTTTTATTTTAAATCTGTTTATTGTAAGTAACTGTTTTAGTTATTTGGGGATCAATAGAGTTTGACTGTTTCAAACTGATTTCCACCTGAGCTCTCTGGGGATTTTTCCTGTCTTCTATATTAGAGTACTCTAATTCCCCATAAATAACAGCATCTTTTTCAGCTGGCTCAGCCCGAACCACATGCTGCTCAGCACCTGTCGGCTTTCCCTCAGTTTTTAGTTTAAAGATTTCTCTATCTCCTTTTTAATGTGTAGTGCCAGAAGCCGGGTTTCCCTTTGGTTAAGGTGGAGCCCATCCTGTCGGTATAGGCTCTCCCTTCCCCAAAAGGTTTCCCAGTTCCTAATGAATCTAAAGCCCTCTTCCCTGCACCATTGTCTCATCCACGCATTGAGACTTGGGAGCTCAGCCTGCCTACATGAATTCCCTGTTCCAAGAAACCATGAATGCATCTGAGATGGAACCTGGAGTATGCCCTGGCCTGCTGCAGAAGTGGGTCATTTTTGCAGTCTCTGCAATGACAAATAGATCCAGAGATGGAGTGGCCCATAACCGGAAGATGTTGTCTAGAACCTAGTTGTTTATGATCCATTCGTGATGGTCTGCCTTCTTTTGGCTGAGCTGAACTGCTGTGGAATTCTCCTGACCTGCCAGATGTATTGCCTGCAGGTAGATATCGTGTTTGATGCACCATTTCCACAATGGTACCATTTGAGTCTCGCAGGTCGGCACAGGTGGTACTATAAATGGTGGAGAGATAGGTCCTGGTGGGACAGTCATTGCTAGCAGTGGGGGCAGAGCAGTTGTCCCTATGTTAACTTCCAGTGGTGGACTAGGGCATCTATAGTCAGCCCTGTGAGCATAGAATGGGGAGCGGCTCCTTGATCTGGAGTGATAGGAAACTGATCTCTCTCTGGGACGGTGTTGCTCCATGAAATAAGCAAAGTCTGGGTGATATGCAGACTCCCTGAGCCGTCTGGGTGAACAGCAGGAGCATGGAGACATGGTCCTGTAATCTCCCCGTCACCGTTAAAAAGCACAGTCCCTGCATCTGTTAGGAGATCTGTCCCAGTGCATTCTATGTCTGGGTGAATTATGTCTGGAACGGAACTTGTTATCTCAGTACTGGTGGTATTCCCTGAGGTACTGCCAAGAGTGGGACCGGCTTTCTCAATGGTAGTACTCCTCACATCTGCGTGGGTACCTATTCTCATCATGAGGGGAGAGCTGGGAATGTTCTCAGTATCCCCTCATGTCGGGTTGCTCTGTATGCGGAGCTGCATCAGACTCAATGGACTGGTCAGAAGGGCTTTAAGTCATCCCTCTTGGGGAGGTGGTAGTTATCTCGTCATCTGTATAGATGGTCTTGACCTCCATGGTGCATGTCACAGAGGGAGCATGGGGTGTGTGTGTGTGGAGGGCTTTCCCCCGCTGCAGCTCTCCTTTTTCTTCTTTTTCTTGCCCTCTTCTGAAGGGTGTTTGGTTGTGGGGCGCTCCCCAGCAGCGTGGGAGCTATCCCTCCTTTCAGGAGGTTGGGTAGAGTGCTGCATTATAAGTTGAGCCGCACCATTGTCTGCTGCAGTACCCGCGAGGGGAGCGGTACCAGCCTCAGTGTCCGTGCAGGTGGGCTCAGTGCCCTTTGGTGCCGTTTGGGCAGGGCCCTCCATAGCCGCCATACAAAGTTTCCTACACCCGGTTAGAAGCCTCAGAGACCCTTCTTCACCACCCTGGGGTGCTTTTCTAGTTAGAATGTCCTGGAGACAAAGAGCTCTGACTCTTCTTGACCTGGGGGACAGCGCAACGCAGGCCCTGTACGTTCTGGTATAGTGGGCCTCTCCAAGGCAAGTTACGCACTCAGTGTGTTGGTCACTGATAGACAGCAAGGCCGAACAAGATCGGCAGTGTTTGAAGCCAGACTTCTTTGACATGCTCCGCTGCAGGAAGGTGAAGCTGGGAGGCCCCAAAGGGCCAGTAGGGTTAACTACTCTGTGTAGCTTAGTTCGTTTTTTGGTTTTTTTAGGCAACTGAAAAATCTCAATAGATCTGACTGAACAACGCAGAGCACTGAAGATCTTCTGAGCGCAGACACAGTTGGAAGGAACTGAGGCAGTGAGGGCTCACCCCTCTATTTATGGAGTTCTGTTTTCATGGGAACTTGAGCCCGTGCTTTTCATGGGATGGGATGGGGAGGCGGGCTGGAGCCCTCAATAAGTTCTAGATGCTTCCAGGCAGTTTGCCTGGAACTTGCTGACAGTACCAAGGTCTTCGATGCCCTGCAGAGCAGGGAAGGGTTCCAAGAGTAAGAATCACGGAGATCCCTGAAGAAGAAGAACCTTTATTTCTTCTTTGAGTGGCTCCGTGATTCTCACTTTTGGGAGAATACAAACAGTTACCTGAGACTTGGGTGGAGGTTCCCTCACGGTAGGATCATTGACAGTATAGTTCTGCCAAAAGGGGTGTCTCCCTTAGCTTCCAGGTCCAACGCATAATGTCTCACAAAGATATCGGAGGATGACCATGTGGCTGCCTTACAGATGTCCTGTATAGGTATATGACGTAATGCTGTTGTAGTAGATGCTATTGCTCTTGTGGAGTGGGCTCACAGTCCAGAAGGGATGTCGTTACCAGCCGTCTGATAATAGACTGCAATGCAAGCTACAATGTGTTTCACTAACCTTTGTGATGACAACTTTGTGCCTTGAATATTTCCTCCTACAGTGACAAAAAGGGTGTCACACTTTCTGAAGGGCCTTGTGCAGTCCAGATTAAAGGCTACAGCTCTTTTAATGTCTAACTTATGCAGTGTAGACTCCAGAAATGTAGAGTGTGACTTTGGGAAGAACACAGGGAGTACTACAACTTGACTGAACTGAAAAGACGAGATGACCTTAGGGTTGGGTCCAGTCGTAGTTGTACTTAGTCTGTAAAGAACTGCAGATACGGGGGAGACGCTCTAAGTGCAGCCAACTCACCCTCCTCACTGAAGTTATGCCTACTAGGGAAATTGTTTTGTAGGACAGAAGCTGCAGGTTAACTGTAGCCATGTGTTCAAAAGGAGCATTTTTGATACTAGCATTTTTAATACTAGAATCAGGTTCCATTGTGGGGTTGGGAGCTTTACTGGTGGGTACATGTTGTTCAGACCTTTAAGAAAAGATTTAGCCATTTCACTGGACAATAGTGTCTTCCCTGTTGAGTGGGACAGATTGGCTGACAGTGCAGCCAGGTGTACCTTGACTGATGACAAGGGTAGACCAGACTCCTTAAGCTGGAACAAGTAGGTTAGTATATTGGTTATTGTTGTTTTTGTGGGATGCAGCTTATTTGATGTTCACCACAACTGAAATCTTTTCCACTTTGCTTTGTACGCGTTCCGTGTTGAAATTTTTCGTGCATTGAGGAGAACCTGTGCCACCAATGGGGGACGATCAGGGTTCGATGTCACAGGTTTACCATGCTGTTAGTTGTAGGAAGGCAAGATCAGAGTGGCTGTTTTGCTGTGAAATGAACCTGTTGCAGTGGCAGAGTTTGTGCATCATGTCCAGTAGATGCGTATACCAGTGTTGTCATGGCCATTCTGGGGCTATGAGAATCAATTGTGCCCTCTCTCTGTGTGCCTTGTAAATTGTCTTTGAAAGGAGGGGAAACGGGGGTAAAGTGTACACGAAGACGTTGTGCTAGTGCAGTGCAAACGTGTCCAAGGTCGACCCTCTGGACCTGCCTCCCCTGCTGCAGAATGTTTGAAGTTTGTAGTTTTCCTCAGTTGCAAAGAGGTCAATTGATGGATGCCCCCATCATTGAAACAGTCTGTGGAGAATATGGCAGTTGAGAGACCACTCGTGTCTCTGCTTGTGATGCCTGCTAAGGTAGTCTGCCAGCAGGTTTTGCCCTCCTGGAATATGGATAGCCACCGGTGTCACTGGTATTGGTATCATGCTGGTTGTTATACAGCATGATACCAATACCAATAATAACAGCATGATACCAATACCAAGTCTCCAATGCTTCGTGTGTAAGTGTTGTAGATCTGGGTCCCCCTTGCCGGTTGATGTAGTACATAGTGGTGGAATTGTGTCACTATTTGTACTGTGGCCTTGCACCTGTTTCTTGAAGACATGGAGGGCTAGGTGAATGGTGTGGAGTTCAAGGACATTGATATGGAGCGACCTCTCCTCGGGAGACCATCTGCCTTGTGTGGTGTTATCCCTGCAATGGGCTCCCCATCCTTTGAGGGAAGCGTCAGTTATTATGGTGACAACTGGGTCTGGTTGCTGGAATGGGGTGCCAGATAGGATATTGTAGTGATTCGTCCACCAGCGTAGGGGTGTAAGGACATGGTATGGGATGGACAGGACCTTTGTCATTTTGTGCAGATGAGGTACATACTGTGCCTTGAGCCAGTGTTGGAGAAGATGCAGCTGTAGTCTTGCGTAGGGATTCACCATGGTGTTGGAAGCAAGTAAGCCAAGTAGGCGGAGGAAGAAGCAGACATGCTGTATTGGGTGGAAGCGTAATTGAGCTATCATGGAGATGATATTTTGAAAACGGTCCATCAGAAGGAATGGCCCTCTCTTGTGTAGTGTTTATTGTTGCTCCTATGAACTGTAGTATCTGAGTGGGGGTCAGAAGAGACTTTTTGTAATTTATTTGAAGACCCAAACATTGTAAAAGATTAATGATGATGTCTACATGGTGACAAAAGATTTCTGCGATGTCTGCCATAATAAGCCAATAGTCAAGTTATGGGAAGACAGCTATATCTTGCTTGTGTAGGTGTGCTGCTACTGGGGCCATACATTTTGTGAAGATTCTGGATGCCGTTGATAGAAAAAAAGGCAGTTACGAGTATTGGCAATATCTTCCATCTGTAATAAAACATAAATACGACTTTTGAGAATTCCTGATACTAACACGGAAATATGCATCCTTGAGGTCAAGCACTACAAGCCAAGATTGAGATTGCAACACTGGTAATATCTTAGACAAGGAGAGCATATGGAACTTAAAACGTTTGACAAACGTATTGAGGTTTCTGAGGTTGAGGATTGGTCTCATACACCCATCTTTCTTGTCAATGATGAAATATCATGAGTAAAAAACCCTTCCTTGGAAGGCAATGGGTATTTCTTCAATTGCTCCCTTCTCAAGCAAGGAGTTGACCTCTTTTATGAAGTGTGTCTTCTGAGGGGAGTCCCTAAAGAGGGACAGGGGAGGGGAGGGGAGGGAAGGAAGGGTGGTTTAGTATGGAATTGGATACAATAACCTTGTTGAATAATCTCCAAGACCCATCTGTTAAAGGTAATTTGTTCCCACTCTGGGTAGAAGTATGCAAGCCTGTCTCTAAAGTAAAGGGTTTTCTGGTTGCTGCACTTGACCTCAGGAGCATCAAACTCTAGACCAAGGCATGGCCCCTGATGTAGACTGGTTCTGCCTGGTCTTTTGCTTAGGCTTTGAAAATCTTCACCTATTGTTTTGGTAAGTGTTATTTCGACTTGGAGATGGCGCTACAAACCTTCTCTGTTGAAAAGAGGGCCTATGTTGTCTATAGTATGTCACTGTTGCAGATAGCCAATACGTGCATTTGTGATGCTGTAGGAGGACTACACCTTGTGTCCTGGCCATTTGACAAGTGTCCTTAACTTTCTGGAGTGTTTCATCTGTTGTTTCTGCAGAGTCCATCACCATCAAATGGCAGGTCTTCTAGCCATGCTTTGTTGTCTGGTGTGAGTGCAGTTGAAAGTAAGATCTTTTGAAAGCAACAGTTTTTGCTTGCAACACGCATGAGGGGCTCTATCATTAGGACACAGAGAGCTATTGGTGTGAGTTGTTTGCCCAAGAAAGCCAAATGGCTTCGTCTTTTGTCTGTGGGTGCTGTGGATGCCTGGGGTACGGGGCCCAGAAAAGTTGGGGGGTGATGGATACCCTGTCCTTTGTTGACGTTTGGGTGAGGCCTGATGAGAAAGAACTGTCAGACCCATTCTTCAAGGCAGCTTATGCTCTCGTAGGGTGGCACATGCACACAATGGGGTTCTACATATGTATGATGGAGTGCAGACACTGCATAACCCTGCTGCAGTTCCAAGTTCAGCAGAATGGAAGAGTAGGAGTCCCGGACGAGATAAGAGAGTGGGATGTGATTGAGATAATGACTTTTCTGGATGTTTGTGTACTTCCAGAAGTAAGACAGTCACTAATGGAGGCTGGACCTTCCCTGCCCTTTCCCTTCATCTCTGCCCTGATGACAGCGAGAGGATACCCAGAGGGCCACCAGGAGTGCCTTGATCAGATGGCAGAGATTAATCTCTTTGGGGACACAAGTGACAAGTGGTATACGGAATGTGAACCGACTGAAGGAGAGCTTGCTGCCCTATACAAGGTTTAGACAAGTGGAGAAGAGCAGAGTGCCCTCGCAAGTGGGGATGTTTTCTGCCCCAACGGTATGGTAATGCAGATTCTAGCGAGGGGATACAAGAAGTACATATTTCACTGGGGGGTTTATACATACCAAGGGGGATTTCCAACACCACAGTGGGCAAGATCCCAATAAAACTCTGTGCTGCTGCTATGTGCCAGTACATTGCTGAGATCCATAGATGTAAGAAATAGGGTGGCAACAACATGCGAAGACTGATTGCTTTTTGTTTTCAATTTTTACTTTCACTTCAATTTTCACTATAGGCACTCAATAAAGTATGTGATTTGCTTGAGCAGTATTATGTGCATGGCAGAAGGTTACTTCCAGCCACCAAGTGCTGGTGTGTATAAACCCAGACATGAACCTCCATGAGTGGGAAGGGATAGCAGGTGCTGGACTGACTCCCATAGAAGTAGCCCGGAAGAAAGAAATAGCTAGTGCAACTTCTTCCCATAGTTCATCACAGCTGTGAGTCATCATGGGGGGTGGGGTTGGTGGGCAAAGTGCAGCGGGAAGAACACCTGCCTCTCTATTAGGCTTGTCATGCTAAACCTGTGAGTGGGGGCTGAGTGGGGCTGCCCGAACACACAATAAATACATGCAGGAGGCTGCCCATGTATTCGGCTCTACATGCTATATATATGAGTGGGTGCTGCACAGACTGAACCCACTCCCAGACTCCGGGGGGGCTATCGTCTCATTTGTTAACATCCTCTTGAAGACTAACAGCCACAATCCATAGCTGATCAAAACAGGTAAATGAGAGGCCATCACAGCCATGAACAAGTGTGGGGAGTGGAGCTACTGGGGCTCTACAAGAAGGTGAGGTTTGGTATGTGTGCAGAATCTGGGAGAGCACCACTACTTATTTTCCTGATTTGAGCCAGCCTAGAGAAGCCTTTTCACATCAGGCAGTGAAATTTACGTGAGTTTCATCACGGATGACAGGGCTGGATATTAAATTTGAATGTGTGCATACAAATTTAACATTAATTAAACTCAGTGTGAAATTGGAACAGGAAGTGTCCCCTTTGCCAAGCGCTGCTAGCGTCGGGAGAGAAGGAAGAAGGATTCATGCCTATAGCAGTGCTCAGCAAAGGGGGTTTGGCTGGGCGTCGCTTCCCATGGGGATTTTTTGGTGGGGGGACTGGGGTATGGGTTTCCAAGGCCCCCCACCAGGGAACCCCCTACGGAAGCAGCAGCCAGCCAAACCCCCTTTTCCAAAAACTGCTAGAGGCATGGATCCTTCTTCCCTTCTCTCTCCACCTGATACTAGCAATGCTCAGCAAAGGGGCTTTTGGCTGGGTGCCCCTTCCCTAGGGGGTTCCCTGGCCGGGAGGGGCAGGGGACTGGAAATGAAATGTATGTAATGGCAGCATGGATCCGTTATTTTTATAACAGATCCGTCAAGGTGTGAGGGAGAGAAAAACCACAGAAGAAATTAATGTGGGCACACAGCCCATCTGCAACCTCACATTAATGTTATTTTTGTATGAGACATAGAGCTCATTCAGACGAGCTTTTAAATTGCACAGCAGCGGCGGCGGCATCGTGCGATTTAAAGAACCCCGCATTTCCGGGTTGGTGTGAATGCGGTGAGTGCGCACATTGCAGCCTAACCTGAACTGTTGGAGTGCGGTTTTGAAAGCTGCTCTGAGCAGCTTTTAAAACCAACAGTTCGGGTTAGGCTGCAATGTGCGCACTAACCGCATTCACACCAACCTGGAAGTACGGGGTTCTTTAAATCGCACGATGCCGCCGCTGCGGCTGTGCGATTTAAACGCACGTCTGAATGAGCCCTGAATCTCACATGAAAAACAGAGATTAGACGTTTGGGGCAGCATAGTTAGGGATGCAACAGTGTTTCTGTTTAAGGTCCAATCTAAAACTGATCTAAAACCCACATGCATGAGAGTGGGTAGTGTGTAGGGTAATTCTCTAGCAGGGCTTACCATTTGTCATGTCTCTTACCAGGACATCTGCCTGGCCCTTCAGTCCCTGTCTCAAAGTGTATTTCTGACGCAGATTGTTCCTTTCTTTCCTTGTTCGGAGTCGCTTCTTTTTCTTCTTCTTCTGATTAAACTAATCCAGAGAGTAAAGAAACATCTCTCAGTGGACAAAGTACAACTAGTGCTCACAAAGAAGCATTCACTCCCAGACCCCACTCCAACATCCCCCCATGGCCAGAGTACACAGGAATAACTACTCCCAGACTCCACTGCAACATCCCCCCACAACCAAGAATGCTTCCAGCTCCTAAACAGTAGGGATGGGACACAGGGCAAATTATTGGTTTTGGTTTCTTTTGGTTTCGGGTTCCCTGTGTCTTGGATCTCATATCGGTATCGGATTTATCGGTGTTGGTTCTTTTTCCTATTGAAGTCAATGGGAAATTTCCCCATTGACTTCAATGGGAAAGAGAACCATCTTCTGACTCCAAGACACAGAGGAGCCGAGAAAGAAAAAAAAAACCAGGCATCCCCCCACCCTCCTGGCCTCAGAGGGTGGGGGGAGGATCCATTACCCCCTAACACCCCCACCCTCCTGGGCCTGGCTTTACCCCACCTCCAACCCCCCGGGGCCCCTGTAAAGTTACTTACTGTTGCTAGTCCGGATCCGGAGGGTGGGGGTCACGGCTGCCAGCTGAGCTGCCAGTTCCGCTATTGGTGGCTGAGCCTCCGGGAGCTGGCCTGCAGCAGAGGAGGCCTAGCCACCAGCAGTGGAGCCAGCTCCTCTGTCAGGCAGCAGTGCCTTCTCTTCTTTCTTCTAATCTTCTGTTCTTCTTCTCTTCTAGGTCGCCGGTCCGGAGTTCTGAGAAACGCTGCTGTATCGGCAGCACACATGCACAAATGGCCGCTGTGCATGTGCATCCCTAATCCAAAATGGCACCAGCAGTGTCGGTGCCATTTTGGAAGAGGGCAGTTGTTCTGCGCATGCATCCACGCTGCCGGTACCATTTTGGATTAGGGATGCACATGCGCATAATGGCCTCGGCAGCCATTGGCGCATGTGCGCTGCTGATACAGCAGCGTTTCTCAGAGCTCCTGACTGCCGACCTAGAAGAGAAGATTAGAAGAAAGAAGAGAAGGCTCTGCTACCAGACAGAGGAGCTGGCATGGACGCATGCAAAGAACGACTGCCCTCTTCCAAAATGACGCTGATTTTGGATTAGGGATGCACATGCGCAGAATGGCCTTGGCAGCCATTTGTGCATGTGCACTGCCAATACGGCAGCGTTTCTCAGAGCTCTGGACCGGCAATGGTAAGTAACTTTACATGGGCCCTGGGGGGTGACGGTGGGGTAAAGCCAGGCCCCCGCAAGTGGCGGTGTCAGGGGTAATGAATCCCCACCCTCTGAGGCCAGGATTGGGGTGGGGGCAGGTGGCGGTTTCCCCCCGATTCTTCCCATTGAAGTCAATGGGACTTCAATGAGAAGATCCGATCCAATAATTGGGATCCGAGAGGGTCCAATTATCTGATTTCCTGGTTTTAAAAAGTGGCCTTTATCAGCCACTTTCTGTTAAAACCTAAACTGACCCCAATGGAATAACCATCCATGACCAGAGTGCAGCCAGTGCTCACACAGAATCATTCACTCCCAGACCCCACTGCAACATCCCCCCACGGCCAGAGTCTTTCTAGCTCGTACACAGGAATAACCCAGACTAAAATGGCTCTTTAAGATGGGAGTCTTGGTGCCCCAATGTTTACTGTGTACCAGAGAAGCCTCTTTTTTCTCCTCCTCCCAGTCCTTTCTGAAATTACACTTCTTCCTAGAGGCCTGTGAAACCCAACACATCCCCTGTGAAATGTAAAATGAAAGAGAAAAATCCACAAAGAATACATGGGACATTGCCACAAAGTACATAAAAGCCTGCTGAATTTCTTCAGCTCTGTACCTGCATGCGTTTTCCTTACTGCTCATGTAGAAAGCTTCTGTACCAAGCAGTGGTTGGAAATTTAGGCCCAGCCACAACAGGATTTGATATTCAGTTCCCAGAGGGAAGTATGCTGTAGATATTTGTATTAATATTCCAAGTATTTTCCCTTCCACCTTACTTGCCATACAAGTAAAAAAATCCCCCCAAGCACAGATCCTGAAATGGCTGCCAAACAGAAAGATAACAGAGGAACGATCACTTGGGGCACTGAGGGTGGGTCCATTTGTACAGCAGCATCACCACACTGCATGCAGAGGATAAAGGGCAGGGACAACTCCCATGTTGAGCCAGGACACTTCACACTGGCTTGCAGCTGTACATGCTCTTTCTACATCCCAGCTGCTGCTCATGGTCAGGGCCTACCCAGACCTTCTTACCTTCTCTGCCATGCTGAGCAAGTGTGCAGGGAGGCCATCTGACTGGGAGCTGTTGGAGCCATTTGTACTGTTCCAGGGAAAGAGATCACGTTAGACTAATCAAGAACAGCAAATATGGTCCTAGCAACTCCAGTGAAAGTACAAGAGTTATAGGGCTCCTGCTTGCTGCATGGTATGGCTCAATAAAAAGAGAGGATAGCCAGTCCCACCGGTGATCCAGGGATTTCACAGGGTCCAGCCAAACTTCACCCAGAGGATCTAGAGCCCCAGTGAAGCACAGTCAGAACTTAGGCAAAGGACTAAGTGGTAGGCCCCAGCCCAGTAATGGAAAAAGGGGATCTCTGTGGAGGACTTACCATCATTCATTGTCTCCTGTGATGTAAAGATCAACAGGGACCAGTCACTCTGGGAGACTCTCTAGCTAGTCTGGAGTTACCTGGATTCAATGTCTGATAGGGAGAGGTCACTCCAGGCACCCTCTTGCTCACAGCCCAAATCTGCAAGCTTCCTCAGGATTTCCTGATGCAGCAACTTTTGGATCTCAGATAGACACTGCTGGAACTGAGAGGAAAGGAATGGAGAACTCATGGGAGTGGTAGATGAAAGATTTACCCCTTAACTCCTCACAGTAACGAGGTTAACTTAGCCAAGTCAGCTCCCCTCTCATACCCTGCTGTATAGGAAGAACAACTTCATAACTCAAGATAAGGCTTATGATTCAGACTTGTTTCCAAAGATCATGACTGATGGAACATTTGGTAGAGCTAGCCATAAAATAATAGGATTACTTGGCAGCAGTTATGCAGTGGAAGGGAAACACTGTGCAACCCCACTGCTGAGTACACCCCCCCCAGGCAGTACATGCCTCACCTCTCACCACATATAGTTCCAGTTCCTTCTAGCTGGTATCAAGCCAAACTGCAGCATAGATCCCTAGGTAGTCCCACATGCGATAACAGCCATAGCCTCACTTCACATATCTCTACTGCACCTGTATCTAACGGCAGTAAGCAGTTCCCATGTCCTAGTGTAACTCCATACCTGACTGTGTTTCCACGCCCCCATATATCCATATCCCAGACAGGTTTGTATCCTCTCACCTACAGCATACCCAGATGAGGTGGACCCTCAGAGACTGCCAGGCATCACTGTAGTTGCAATATGCCTGTACTTCCCCCCATGCATCCTCCAAAGCCTAGGAGTGATTGGTTGGGTGGAAATTGCCTGCACTTCAGGGAAAGGGAGCAGGCATGTTGGGTTCTCGGGCAAGAGAGCTGACAAGTTGCTTGGTGAGAGCCTGCTAAGGAGGTATAGCTGGAGAGATGCTGCCCAATGGGGAAAGTGGCACCACACAGATATGAATTCCTGAGCACAGCAAGGAGAAGCCTGGTCTTCTAAGTGACTGGCTGTCATAGGTGGAACAGAGACAGGCACAGAGACTGTCAAAGGCAGCAAACTCTGCTCCATGAGTGTTTCTCCCTGCCCCCACCTGTGCTCAGCACGACTGACGTCAGGAAGCTTGTTGAGGCTGCACTCTCACCTTGGAGCGGTCAGGGTCGCAGAAATCCAGTAAGGTGTCACAGACATGGTAGCCCAGAGATTTGAGGTCCTCAGAGGTAAAGTGGAAGTCACTCTTACTGCCTGAGAAAGACACACAAAGGGGACAGCCTGACCAACTGCAGCAAGTCTCCTCCAGGACTGTAACCCAAGTGCAAACACACGCCTTTCTTTGGCCATTCTAGTTTTACCCATCAGAGACCATAGACTCACGGGAACAACGCTGCTTTGACAGCAGTTACCAAAACCTCTGCCCATTTTATTTTATATCATTCATTCATTTAAATGTCTACCCCACCCTTCCCCTAAGGCTCAGGGCAGCTTACAAAATAAAAACACACATCATAGAAATACAGTAAAATTTGGCATAAAAATCTCAATAAAAAACCCACCCTCACCCCTAAATCCTTCCACCTCAACCCCTAACCCCGTCTACCAAATGCTTTGCTAAAGAGAAAGGTTTTACACCACCTCCAGAAAATGCTCAGGCTCGGGCCCTGATGGACCTTTGGGGGAAGAATGTTCCATAACATAGGGGCAGCAACCGAGAATGCCTCTCTGAGGGCCCTTGTCATATGAACAAGATTGATGGGTGGTATCCACAAGAGCACGCTCCCGGGCAATCAAGGAGTTGTAGGCCCGGGCAATCACAGCAGTCGTGGGGCTGCCCAATCACAGGGCAGCCCCATGTAGAGTGTGTTATCGAATAGAAGGTGTCCACTAACTTACTGACTGGTTGAGAGGAGGATGGTGTGGCAGGTAGTCTTTGATGGTTCCATCAACTCCTCAAACAAGGGCAGTGTTGCTTGTCCCACATCTTCCCCTTCCAGTATTCCAAAAACTGGCCCAGATGGAGTCTTTTTCATGATTTGGACTGGTATTTGAGTGAGCATGGTTGCCAGGCAATGGACCATAGCTTGAAAGTTCATGACATCCTCCATTGTCAAGATCAGCAAAGGGTCAGAAATGGAATTGCCAGGAGGGGGCGTAAGGCTTTCTCCTGATTTGTAGCATCCTGTTGTTGTACCACCCCCTCTGATGGGAGATGCTGGGGGGTTGACAATGCCTGAGATGCCTGAGGGTCCAGTTGCTGTGCAATTGGGACTGATTGTAGGAGGCTAGAGGTGGCCAGTTTCGGTACTAGGTTGTTTGTTGTGGTTGCCTGTGGTTGCATGGACAGTTGGCATAGATGGTATTACCCCCATCAGCTGAAGCACATTGAAAGCTTAGGATGATGAGGAGCCTGGTTCTCGCATCCTTGCTTGTGTGTGGCTGCTCTGAAACTGCTCCCTCCTTCTCCTTGGGCGTCTATGTACCAAACCGTCCCTGGAGTCAGGTGAGCTGTCTTGGGAGGAGGATCTAATTAATCTACTACTAGTAGTAAACTTTATTAAATGATTAACTGATTGTACTACTCTGTCTACTACGACGCCTTGGGTAGTGAGCAGGATACCTGCTCCATCTGAGGTAATATATAGGATAGTCTTGAGGAGATCTGCTTCACTTGCTACATCCATAATCCCATGGAGTCTCTCTATATGCACCTCATGGGCTACGTCCTCATGCCAGGGCCATCCCTGGTACCATACTGGGTGCATCGGGGGAGGATAAGGGTGATAGTGAGATCTCATAAAGTCAGGGCCCCAATCACGAGGAGTATGTGTCTGTGATAGCTAAAATTTCTGTGCGGTGCCGCATTCCCCATGGTCTGGTGTTGCTTACTGGGAATGGGCTCCTCCTCTGCCTGGGAGAGCTCAGCTGGTTCATAATGACAGTGTGCAGCTTGCAGTACCATTGCTGGCATTGGGTTTTACGTGGTGCACTGATTGTAAGCTGGTGCTGCTGTGGATGGTGGCTCACAAGGTCGGCTGTCAATTTCCCCCGGTACTGGAGAAAATTCCCTCTGTAAACTTGAGCATGTAGAGGTACAGTACCTCCTCCTCTTCTCTGTGCACTTCCAGGGGGAACCGGGTGGTAGAGCTGTCTGTACCTCTGAGACAAGTTCCAACAGTGAGAGGAAGATGGCCACTTATCTCTGCAGGTTAATGAGAGTTTCAAGCAAGAGGAGTGGCTCCTCCTAGTCTCGGGGGAGCTGAAAGGTCTGTGCAGCCACTGAGGTGGAAGGCTGAAAGCTGAAGGTTGCAGCTGAGTCGAGTCCATTAAAGTCATTAGTAAACCCTGTGCAGGTTCCGGCAAAGTGCCCTGAGCGGGCTCTGCCTTTCTACTCTCATTGCCCTGAACGGGAGCAGACTCTTTGTGAAGCTTGTCTCATGGCTTTGGTTTTGATTTTAGGCGCTTACTGGGGCTGGCCAGGGGGCTACAGTCAGGGGTGCGGCCATGCTGTTCTGGAGGCTCTAAGGCTTTGCAAGTCAAACTCTCTTGCAGGCACCTCCTTGTCTTTCACAGCCCTTTTACACAGGGCCTGGCAAGCTTTACAGACCTGATGGTTGTGTCTCTCACCTAGGCAGGTGTGGCATTTCTCATGTTGATCTGATGCTGGCAAAGCAGTCAAGCATGATGAACAAGGCTTGAAGCCCGTCCGTTTGCCTGACGGTGCCACCATAATGGCGGGAAAGCTGGTCACACAGGCAACCGTTGAGGAACTAATGTAGATTTCTCTATACCTAATACAATCCTATTTATGACTAAGAAATATAAGAAAACTATTTAACTGTAAGAACTGCTAATCTAAACTAAAACTATTTAACTATAATAACTGCTTAATCTAATGATATCTTTTACTCTGTAGAGCATAAGCTGTTCAGCTAGGCTCCTCCCCCTTTCTTTATACTGGGACCTCTCGAAAGGGTCCTGGAGCAGGGAGGGGCAGGAGCACTGGGCTTCCAGATCTTTCCATATGGAAGCCCTGATGACTGCTTTTAAAGAGACACACTGCTTTCCGAAGTCTAGAGTATTCACACGTGAGCCATATGTGAGAATCAGAGTCACTTGAAGAAGAACCATGGTTTACCAGCAGCCCTGGCTGGGAAGGGACCAAATGTGAGGTGGCTGCTCCAATTTCTTCCAGAGCAGCTGCTCTGGATTTGGCACATTGGTATTTGCATGTGTAGCATAATGCGTGGAACCACCTAACAACATGCTAAGTATATCAAATATTGGTTGGGATCAAGACCCCATCCTCAAATGTCAGGAACCCACCCAAAAACTGAGAAGAACATTGCAATAAAAGCGGTCACCAACCTGGAAATGCCTCAAAATTCCAGTGCAAGTGAATAGCTGGCATTCTACTGGAGATCCCACCCGCCCTAACTATAAAGTTGCTAGTACAGCTCTATAATTCTCAACTCTTGGATTCTGAAATGAGGGACAATGTATGTAATATGTATAAACTTTACACGTTTATTTATGCAAATTTAAAATAACCCCTTACCTAACTTTGAGGCTGGGTTGAAATAAGAAAAGAAAAAAATCTTTAAAAATGAAAGGATCTGTATATCCGTATAAGCCAAGGATTTGTATATCCGTATATCTTTCATAAGCCAAAATTGAACCCTTGTCCTTTCAGTCTTTATTTCAAAGTTCTATCACAGCACCTCCCTTAATTGTTAGGCCTCCACGCTCCCATACCAATCTGTGTCCTGCATACTGACTCACTTTTCTCTCCGCATAGACTTTGCTTCTTGGCACTTCTTTCCCTTCATTCTATTAACCTTGCCATAGCTTTCAGCTTCAATCTCTCTGCTCCTGTTTCACTAGCAGGACGGGCCTTATCTTTTGGGATTCCTTGCAAAGGTCTGGTTTGGGGCCTCTACACTGTACTAGACAACTATATCAAACACTACCCACTTAAATCCTTCCATTTACCACAACCTCACTGGGTCCCTGAGCAGCTCAATACCCCATACAGTTGCCCTGTTTGCACTGCCATAGCACCATCCCTGGTCACCAAGAGCACGATCCAGCTACACCCTACCGCCAGTGCAAGGGGCCTTGCACTGGTGGTAGGGCTGAGGAGCAGCAGGCGGCCGGGAGCAGGGCTGTGCGAGCACTGGCAGAAGCTGGTTCCACTGGCTAGATGACCACACCCCCTCTGAAAGAACAAGGGCCACCCCCCCTGTGCTGATGGTAGGGAAGGGGGCACAGCCTGCGGAAGGGGTTCCCTGCCACTTGGGCATATCCCACCAGGGCTGGGGTACCCCACTGGCCCACGTGGCAAATCGAGCAGGTGTGCCAGCATGGCCTTACACCTATTCAGAACAAGAGTAAGGTCCACGCAGCCTTGGGACACAGGCACCGGCCTCCTGGAGTCGCTGAACCCCAGCATGGCCAGCCCCTGAAACACCCAGAGCATGAGAGCCCTGGACAGGCCTCCGTGAGGCGCTGCTCCTCCCCTGCCACTCCCATGTGTTGCGGTGCGAGCCAGGTCACATGTGGAACTGGTTGGGGATCTCACACCCTGGGTTTTCGGGGGCTGGCCAGGCGGGGGTGCAGTAGCTCCTGCGACCCCAGGCACCCTTCTCATTGGTCCAAGCCCCCCTTCCTGCCTGGGCATCACTCCACCCCCCTCCCATCCCCTGAATGGAGGTGGATGGAGCACTGTGGTTGCTGGCGCCCAGGAGCTATCCGCTGGCACAGCTGTCCCCTGCGCAGGCAATTAGCTGAATCACGCTCCAAGTGTCCAGACAGGAAGTTTGGGGAGCAGGCAGACATCTATGGCAGGCATCTATGGGGAGACTTTAATTTTCCAGATATCGATTGGAGAATTAATGCTGCTTATAGCAGTAGGGCTAAATTACATCTGAATGTGATGACAAATTTCTTCATCAAACTTTCACTGAACCTACCCTGAGGGAATGCTATTTTAGATCTGATTTTAGTAAATAGTGAAGGTATCATTGAGAACTTAGTTATTAGGGATAATCTTGGATCTAGTGATCACAAATTCATTCTGTTTAATTTAGTTGGAAGGATACTTAATAAAAAAACAATAACTAAGTTTTTTATTTTAAAAAGGCAGATTTTGGATAATTAAGGAAACTAAAAAGGGAGGTTAATTGGACTGAGGAAATTTTGAACCATAATGTAGAAGATGGCTGGAATTTCTTCAAGTCCAAGGTTCAGAGGTTTTCTGAAATTTCTTTTTTTTAAAAAATTTCTTTTATTTTAATTAACATTATAAACATAATTACAAACATTTAACCATGGTTACAAATATTAATTCCTTTGACTCTTTGGGTTCAGGTGAGTCTTTTTATCTTCTAACTTTTCTTGTGCTCTATATATAATAGTCAAATAAGTGTGCTCTTTGATCTTCTGGCAGATTAGATTTAGTCATTACACATATGCATGGAAACCATTTTGCTGCGTAGGCTTCCTTTTTGTCCATTAGGTTCGCCGCTATCTTTTCCATTGTGAGATGGTACCATAATCTATTCATCCACTCTCCTACTGATAGTTCTTTAGAATCTTTCCAGTGTAGGGCGAAAACTTTCTTTGCTGCTTGGAGGAAGACTGAACATGATTCTTGGTGTCTCCGCAGCGCCCCCGCTGCTGAGAACAGGCCCAGCAAAGTCACCTTGGGTTTATAAGGTATTATGAGTTTAGTCATCTCCTCCATTTTTTTCCATACCCCTCTCCATAAGGGTTGAACCCGATCACAATCCCACCAACAGTGTCTTTGTGTTCCCTGTTCCCCGCATCCCCTCCAACAAAGTCCCCTCCCTCCTTCTTCTGCGTGCCTAAATTGTGTTGGGGTCAGGTAGAATCTAGTTGTTAGTTTTATTTGGCATTCTTTGATTTCTAATGAGTGTGCGCTGTTGTGCATGTACTCAGTGATCTCTGCTTCTTCTTTTTCGGTAATTTCTATTTCTAAGTCTTCCTTCCATTTTTGTATGTATTTAATCTCTTTAGGGTACCATATGTCCTTTAAAGTTTTGTATATACACGTATGTTCAAAAAGAACCTTTTCTATTGTGGTGGGGTCTCTTGTATAGTGTTCCTTTCTACTCTTGGTGTTTAGTGCATGTTTGAGTTGCATGTATTCAAATGAGTTTATTCTTTCTTTTATTTTTTTCTCCATGTCTTCTTTGCTTATTATTTCCTTATCTTTGATTATGTGCCTGATTTTCACTAACCCTTTCTCTTTTAATTTTTTCCTCAAGGTCTGTCCTGCTGATGCGTTTGGAGACACAGTAAGTCTACAGGTGAGTATGGGAACTGATTTTGGTTGATTTTAATTTTTTTAATTATGCTCTGCCAGGCAGTCCATGTGGCCCACGCAAAGGGATGGTCCTTCCATATTCCTTTGTTCAGGGAGCCTTCATCTACTATTATGTTTTTAAAGTTATGCTTGGTCAGGGCTTCTTGTTCTATTCCCACCCATTTTATTTCCTCTGGTTGATAGTACCAGCTGTTTAATGCTCCCAATACTGCTGCCTTATGATAAAGGCGCAAGTCAGGGAGGTTTATGCCTCCCTTTTCCTTAGCTCCCATCATTATTTGTTTGTCAACCCTCGGTTTATTCCCTTTCCAAATTATTTCTTTCATTAACCGGTCACACTCTTTGAAGAAATGATCTGGGAGTTGGATGGGTAAAGCCAGCATTTTATATATAATTTTAGGTAGTAATATCATTTTAAATAGATTCACTTGTCCCAGCCATGAGCAGGGTAAATCCTTCCATTCTGCTGCTTCTTTACTTAGTTGTTGGGGGAGGTTTAGAAAATTCTCTTTGTAAATCTGGTTTAATCTTTTAGGTATCTTCACCCCCAAATATTTTACTGCTTTCTCCTCCTCTGGGTAGGGAAGCACTGCCTTAATATCTTGCCTTTGTTGTTCGGTTTGCCCATATATTAAAGCGTATGATTTTTGCTCATTAATTTTATAGCCTGAGATGGTTCCAAAATCTTGTATTAGTTTCAGTAAGGGCGGGGCAGAGATTACCGGGTCTCCTATATACAGTACCATATCATCTGCAAACATTGTTATTTTATGTTCTGTTTTATTGACCTGTATCCCTTTGATTTCGGTCTCTTGCCTTATTGCTATTGCTAGGACTTCCAGAGTTAGATCAAACAGAAGGGGTGATAAAGGGCACCCCTGCCTTGTTCCCCTAGATAGTTGGAATGCTTCTGAGTGTCCATTGTTTATTATAAGTTTAGATTTTGGTTCTTTGTATATTGCTGTAACCCATTTGAGAAAAGCTCCGCCAAAACCCATTCTACTCATTATTTGCTCTAGGCATCTTATCTTTGTCCTATCAAAGGTTTTCTCCGCATCTAACATGATGATTGCGGCTTTCTCCTGCATTTTATGAAGGCGGTGCATAATATTAACTACTCTGCAAATATTATCTGGCCCCTGTCACGTGGGTATAAATCCCACTTGGTCCGGATTAATCAGTTCTCCTATGATCGCTGCCAATCTATTCACCAGGGCTTTCGAGAATATTTTAAAATCTACATTCAGAAGCGATATAGGCCTATAATTTTCACATCTGTCTATGGGTCTACCTGATTTGTGTATTAGGGTAATATTTGCATCATAGAATGTGCTGGGAAGCCTTCCTGTTTTTAGTATTTCGTTGTATGTAGTCACTAAATGTGGGCTCACTAATTCTATTGTTTTCTTGTAAAACTCTGCTGGCAGGCCATCAGGCCCTGCAGCTTTGTTATTTGCCAAACTCTTAATTACTGCATCCATTTCTTTCTTCTGGAGGGGGTTATTCAAGTATTTAATTTGTTCTGCGTTCAATTTGGGTAATTTGTATTTATTTAAGAATTCTGTTATCTTTTTAGGGTCTGGATTTGAAGAGTACAATTTGAAAAATTCCTGCTGGATTTCTTCATTTTTTGTAGTCCTGGTTCCATCTGCTAGCTGGAGCGAGACTATGTGTGACTATTTATTTCGTCATTTAACTAATCTTGCTAATGTTT
The DNA here is from genome assembly GCA_003113815.1 of Sphenodon punctatus. NCBI lineage: Eukaryota > Metazoa > Chordata > Lepidosauria > Sphenodontia > Sphenodontidae > Sphenodon > Sphenodon punctatus. The sequence goes on from QEPC01008502.1 coordinate 479,648, forward strand.
TCCCTGACTTATTGCTGTATCCGAAATAAAATCCTCTAATTTTTTTCAATTGTGCTGTGGTTTTTTCTAGTTCTTTTAAATTAATTTGTTCTCTAAGTTCTACAATTTTCTTTGCTCTTTGTTTCGTGGGGTTAATTTTGTTTAATACTTCTACTGCTTTTAGTTCTCGATATAATTCCTTTAAATACTCTCTGTTTTGTTTACATAAGTTTGCTTTTAAGGCTATCATTTCCCCCCAATGACCACTTTCGCTGCCTCCCATATTATAGCTTGTGTGTCTACGCTACCCATATTAAGTTCAAAATATTCTTTCAAGGCTTTTTGGGTTTGGTCCAGAAAGAATTTATTCTTGAGCCAACCCCTGGATAATTGCCAACTGGTATTCTGTGTGGTTCTTGGCCTGTCTGCCCATTGTATTTCTGTGATGACTGAGTCATGATCTGAGATGACATTGGCCTTAATGCTACAGGTTCTACATTTCTGTATCTCTGTTTTACACATGAAAGAGTAGTCAATTCTTGTATAAGAGTTATGTGCTGGTGAGTAAAAGGTGTAATCTCTTTCTGTTTGATTTATATACCTCCACACATCTGTTAAATTATGCACTTTCAGTAAGCTCTCTAAGTTCAGTTGCCACTTCCCAGGGGGTTTATTTTTAGAGTGGTCCTTTTCTGACCAGCTGGCATTTAAATGTCCCTGCATTATTAACATTCCTTTCCTGTATTTTTCAATCAGGGGCAATATCCCCCTGATAAATTCATAAGTGCCCTCATTAGGCGCATATATGTTAACCAATGTTGTGGCTTTACCTTCTAGCTCTCCTACCAGGATGAGCGTTCTTCCTTGTTTCTCTTTATATATTTTTTCCAGTTTAAATGATCTATTTGTCCTTATTCCAATTAATACCCCTGCTTTTTTCTTCTGCTGATTATAGGCATGATATATTTCCCCAAAATACTTGTTTTTAAATTTCAGGCTGTCTTTTTCTCGAAAGTGCGTCTCCTGTAGGAAGCACACATCTGCCCCTATTCCTTTAATCACTTGCATTATTCTTTTTCATTTTATGACTTCATTCAGTCCCTTTACATAAAGGGACATTACTTTAATAACTCCTGCCGTATCTGTCTATTGCTTCTTTTTGAGCACCCTTTTTCTTTTCTTTTTTGTTGCTTTCTCTTAAGTCCCTGAACCATCCTCTTATTGAACCAACTATGTACATCATCAACCAAAGTAACATTAAAAATAACCTTCTTCTTTAGGGGAACTGAGTCACTATATTTTCTCCATTTGAGGCTCATTGCCTATACGTATCCTCTCAGCTCCTCCCACCCCCCTCTGCCTTTTCCTGGGCTATTTTGCTCTTCCAATGCTGTCTAATACCATTACAAATCAACCTCACATTTGCAACTTTAAACTTAAACCTTATATTTATACCGACCCTTCTGATTCGAGTCACATAGGTGTATTCTTAAAACATTTAAGAACATTCTAATTAACATTTAAATTTCTTCGCCTAGGACCTTTTAACTTCAATTTTTTTGTAGTTCCTCGCTGAGGACTGTGTCTCAGGTGTTGTCTTCCTGCTCTCGCCCTTGTTTATGCAGGAATCCCTCTGTCACGGAGAAACATGGAGTCACACACGTGTAACACGGGGCTACATGTTTGGTAAATGTGTGGGGCCAAGGGTCTCACATGGATGTAATGTTACTATACATGTACACTATGTAATGTCAAAGGTTCCACATGTTTGTAAGGTTGAAAATGAGAGCTGTAGAGCTCGGGTTGGGCCTCTCACACGTCACCAGCCTACAGCAATTACAAACAGATACCAACATGTATATTGGGGGAACCCTGGCCCCAGATGGATGGCGAGGGACATCAACAATGCTAATGAAGGCAGCCATCGACTACATGCAGCAAGGCAAAGAAATCTGATAAGAGAACAAAG
>QEPC01008502.1:481730-523057 GCA_003113815.1 Sphenodon punctatus
GGGGTAAGATGAATAACTTAGGAACTCAACCAGTATAAGTTAGGAATGCGTTATATTTACCTTTGATTTCTAATTACCACTCTGTTTAACTATCTTGTTTATGTAATCAATAAACTGACTTCTTAACTTTTATGAAGAAGTGGAAAGTGTCTAATATTGGAACACAAGTGAGCTACAAGAGCCCTCAAGCTCTTGCGAACCCAGAGAGTAAAGAGTCTGTAAACGGGAAGGATCGGGCCCTTGTGTGACTAAGGAGTTTCATTGTGGCACACTTGAATTAGCCAGAGAGAGAACTGATTCAAGAGAACTGTGCGCAAGGGAAACTGAGTCACTCAAACCCGGTAAAGTGGGGGTGCGGACCCCCAATCCCTCTAAGTCGTTAGGTTCCAGATATATTTTTCTTTTTCCATTCCAGAGGATGGTCATCCTCGCTGGGAACCATAGTTGAGGTTTTAAGTCCTTTTGATTTAGCTCTGTAAAGTATTTAGCCCTTTTCCTCCTTTTGTTCATTGTCTCCCCTGCATAGTCTGGGAAAAATTTGATTTTTCGTCCCTGATATTCCAGGGATTTATTGCCCCTGGCCAGTCTCAGGATTTTTTCCTTTTGCTGATATTCCAAAAACTTTATAATTATGGCTCTCGGGGGTTCCTCTTCATTGGGCTTAGGCCTGTTAGCCCAGTGGGCTCTTTCTATTTTTGGATTGTGTACACTGGGCTCCCCTGGGAATGTGGTTTCTAGCACTTTCCATATAAATTATATCGTGTCTCTCCCTTCCCAGTTTTCAGGGATGCCCACTAGTCTTAAATTAGACCTCCTGGCCCTGTTTTCTTGATCCTCTCACCTGGTTTCTAATATTTTTATTAGGTCCATCATTTTAGTTTGTTGGTCCTGGCCATTTAGTGTGTTATCTTCCAGTGTTGAGATTCTAGTCTCAGCAGTGCTTACTCTCTTGGCCAAGGCTTCTGTTTTGTTTTTGTTTTTTTTGTAAATCAGCTTGTTGCAGTTTAATTATTTCAGCCATCTGGCTTTCTCTCGCTGCCTCCGCAGCTGCCATTCCTGCTTTTATTTCTGTGAGGATTGTGAATATCCTGTCCTCCCTCTCTGATCCTGTGCCCCTGCTTTCCGCTCGGGGCTCTTCCTCTAAGGGAGTAATTGAGGGCACCATTTTGGCTCCGCTTTCTGCTCATTGGGGGAGGGGGGGGCCGTTTTTGGCTGGAAGAGTTTCTCCATCGCGGCTGCCCCAGACTTAATCTCCTGGGACCCCTTTGATTTCCTCATCCTCCCCTACCTGTTTTGAGCTTCTGTTGTCGGTTTTTCTTCTTTTTTTGAGGCTTTTTTGCGACGTGAGGAGAGGAGCCTCGGGAAGCGCAACTACCTTGTTTCGCGCATGCGCAGTTCCCCGGATTTCTGAAATTTCCATACCTAGAAAGGGGAAATAGCTTGTAGGAAGGCGTTCTGGACCCAATTGGTTGAATAATCATATCAATCAGGTTATATAAGCAGAGAGCTTACAGGGAATGGGAAAACTGGTTGATTAGTAAAGAAAACTACCTCCATGCGGTTAGAAAATGTAGGAATAAAGTAAGACTTGCCAAAAGTCAAACTGAGGTAGACCTTGCCCAGAAAATTAAACTAAATAACAAGAGTTTTATACTTACATAAATAATAAGAAAACAATAAAAGAACAAGTGGGGCCACTGTATAGTAAGGATGGGGTAGATATCAAATATACTGTAGGCATGGCCCAAATTCTAAATGAATACTTTGTATCACTTTTTAATAAGGATGATAATAGGGACCATTATCATGAAGACACGATAGTTGTTGATGAGTATTGGGTAATGGAAATTACCACAGCACAACTGGAACCAAAACTCAAAGTACTTAACGTATTAAAGTCAGAAGGACCAGATAATCTTTGTCCAAGAATACTGAAGGAGCTAGCACATGAAATTTCAGGCCCATTAGCTATGATATTTAATAAATCAATTGATTTAGGGGTTGTACCTAGTTACTGAAAAATAGCAAATGTTGTAGAAATTACCCAGGTAACTATAGACCTGTTAGTCTAACCTTGGGTATGTAAGTTGTTAGAGCACATAAAGAGAGAGAATAATTACATGGGGTATTATCAAATGTGACGGTGCACCACGCCATCAAGCTTTGATTCTGACTGGGGTGATGGCCCTCACCCCAGGCAGGATCTGGCCTGATCACTGAACAGATGTGTCGGGGCCTGGGCTCGGAGAGGGCAAGGAGAGGGTGGGGCGATGTGTGGACGTGGGTTTGCACGGTCCCACTCCCCGTGCTGCTGAGCACAGTCTGCCCTCCTTCCTGATGATGGGCTGTGCCTGCCCAGAACAGTCCCAGCCCTGGGTCAGGTAGAATGGGCCATCACATGTGATGGCCCGCTCTATCCCGGTCTAGAGATAGCTTCCCTGGTCTGCAGCAGCGCTTAGCCTGGACTGTGACTCGGCGATGGGCCCGACTTACAGCCTGGGCTAAAAACCACCACAGCCCACGGAAACATCTGGCGGACTGGTTCAGACGTGACGGCACTGCAGGTGGTCATGCAGGTGAAAGCATGGCCACCTGCAGTACCATCGCATCTGAAAATACCCATGGTAGCAAAGGGAAAACATGATAAACTGCAGCATGGACAAATGCCAGACAAATCCGATATCCTTTTAAAAATATATATATAACTGACTTTTTGGATAGAGGGAAAGTAGTAGATTTGGCGTATTTGGACTTTAGTAAGGCATTTGATACTGTGCCGCATGGCAAATTACAGCTTAAGCTGGAAAAGATGGGAATTAACAAAAGATAGTTAGATGGTTATGAAGTTAGTTAACTGGAAGAAAGCAGGGTTGTACTGAGAGGTGGACTTTCTAACTGGAGAGAGGTTGCTAGTGGAGTTCCTCAAGGATCTGTCTTGGGACCCATCTTATTTAATATAGGCCGTTTTTACACAGATGGGGGTGGGTGGGGGATAGGTGTGCTCATGCGGTGAGTGGAGGTGGGTGTATGTTCTTTTACACGGACACACATCTGGTTTTCCAGATGGCCCCGTGGGTGAAGATGGGTGGGTGATGAGTGTAGATGGGTGTGTGCCAGGAGCACGCACGCACAAACACCCACCATCTATGGCGTTTACACGGGTGTACACCCAGCGCACACCATCTCCCCACCCACTTCCAGCCCATTTACATGGATGCCCCCCCCCCCCTGCACACCCGCCAGAACACCCAGTGATGGGTAGGGCCGTCCGTGTAAAAACGGCCATATTCGTAACTGACCTTGGTGAGGGAAGTAAGAGTGTGCTAATGATGTTTCCTGATGATACCAAGTTGGGAGGAATTGCCAATGCAGAGGAGGATCAGAAAATCATACAGGATGAACTGGATGATGGACTGGAGTGTTAAGAATGGGATGAAATTTAATAGCACAAAATGCAAGGTATGCATTTGGGGTTTAATAATAAGAATTTTAGTTACTAGCTAGGAACTCATCTGTTGAAAACAACAGAGGAGAAGTGGGTTATATATTATAACAGTGTTATAATTGACAATAAAATGACTATGGCCATTTTTACACAGATGCCCCCCCCGCCACTTGATGTTCGGAAAGATGTTTGCGGGGGGGGGGGGGTCCATGTAAACAGCCAGTGGTGGTTGCAGGGATGGGTGTCCGCTTGGTATTCGCCCATGTGAACACCGAGCGGGATGGGGGTGTGTGTGTGTGGGATGGGTGGGGGTCTGGTCACTGAACAGATGTGTCAGGGCCTGGGCTCGGGGAAGGCAGGGAGAGGGTGGGGCGATGCGCAGACGTGGGTTTGCACGGTCCCACTCCTCGTGCTGTTGAGCACAGCCTGCCCTCCTTCCTAATGATGGGCCGTGCCTGCACAGAACAGACCCAGCCGTGGGTCAGGAAGAATGGGCCATCCCATGTGATGGCCCGCTCTACCCTGGTCTGGAGATGGCTTCCCTGGTCTTCCCTCCCATGCAACACCCACCTCCACCCATCGCACACCCATCTCCACCCAAGGAGCCCTCCGGAAAACCTCAGTTCGTGTAAAAACAGCATAAGAGACGTCAATGTGATGCAGCTGTAAAAAAAGGCAAATGCTATCTTGAGATGTATAGGCATGGCATTGCCAATAGGGATAGGGAGTTATTGTTGCCTCTGTATAAAGCTTTGGAAAGACCACATCTGGAATACTGTGTTCAGTTCTAGTCACCAATGTTCAAGAAGGATGAATTTAAATTGGAACAAGTACAACAAAGAGCTACCAGGATGATCGGAGGGAATGGAAGACTTGCCTCTTGGCTTATTCGGCCTATCAAAAAAAAGGTTGAGGGGGAGATATGATTACATTGTACGAATATATCAGGGGTGTTAAAACAATAATAGGGGGAGATTTGTTAAAACTAAAGGTGAGCATGGGTACAAGAACTAATGGATACAAGCTGGTTATAAATAAATTTAGGCTGGAAATTAGAAAAAGGCTTTTAAGAATCAGAGAATGAACTATTGGAATAAGCTTCCAGGGACAGTTGTTGGAGCAAAGAAGCTGAATAGCTTTAAAACAGAGTTGGATAAAATGTATGACACATAACTTGTGAGGTGTTTTTTCCCTCCCCCAAGAGTACATGTTAAGAACATAAGAACGTAAGTAGTGCCATACTGAGTCAGACCAACAGAGTCCATCAAACCCAACAGTGGCCAATCTCGATTGCATGGGAGAAGAACCAACAGTCACAATGGGCAATACATTCCCTGTTGTTCACTCTCAGCTCCCGACAGTAAGAAGTTCATCCCGTAAGCTACTTGGTTAACAGTCATTAATGGACCTACTCTCTAAGAACTTATCCAGGTCTTTTTTAAAACCCAGCTATACTACTGGCCTTGACAATGTCCTCTGGCAACAAATTCCATAAGTTAATTATGCGTTGAGTGAAAAAGTACTTCCTTTTATTTGTTTTAAATCTGCCGGCAGCTAGTTTCATGGAGTGTCCCCTAATTCTAGTACTATTTGAGAGGGTAAATAACCGTTCCCTATCTACTCGTTCCACACCACTCAAGATTTTATAAACCTCTATCATGTCCCCTCTCAGTCTTCTCTTCTCTAAGCTGAAGAGACCCAGCTTGTCAAGCCTCTCTTTGTACGGAAGCCGTTCCATACCCTTTATCATTCTCGTTGCCCTTCTCTGTACCTTTTCTAGTTCAGCTATGTCTTTTTTGAGATGGGGCGACCAGAACTGCACACAATATTCCAGGTGCGGTCGCACCATTGATTTGTATAGAGGCATTATGACATCCTCAGTTTTATTCTCTATCCCTTTGCGAATAACTCCTAACATTCTGTTTGCTTTTTTGACTGCTGCTGCACACTGGGCTGAGGATTTCAGTGTATTGTCCACAATCACTCCCAGATCCTTTTCCTGAGTGGTAACTCCTAGCTTAGTACCCAGCATTGTGTACTCATAGTTTGGGTTATTTTTCCCTATGTGCATCACTTTGCACTTGTCCACATTAAATCTCATCTGCCATTTAGATGCCCAGGCACCCAGTCTCGTAAGATCCTGTTGCAGTTCTTCACAGTCTGCTCGTGTTTTAACTACCTTGAATAACTTGGTGTCATCTGCAAATTTGATCACCTCACTCTTAACGACCCTTTCCAGATCATTAATGAATACATTAAACAGCACTAGTCCCAGTACAGATCCTTGAGGCACACGCTTTTTACATCTCTCCAGTGTGAAAACTGACCATTCAGTCCTACTCTTTGCTTCCTATCCTTTAACCAGTTACTGATCCATAGTAAGACACTATCCCCTATCCCATGACTTTTTAATTTTCTCAAGAGTCTTTTATGTGGGACCTTATCAAATGCTTTCTGGAAATCCAGGTACACTATATCTACCGGGTCTCCCTTGTCCACATGCTTATTTACACCCTCAAAGAATTCCAAAAGATTAGTGAGGCATGACTTACCTTTGCTAAATCCATGTTGACGCTTCCCCATTAAGCCACGTTTATCAACATGCACAGCGATTCTGTTCTTAATGATAAGTTTCCACCATTTTGTCTGGCACAGACATCAAGCTTACTGGTCTGTAGTTTTCAGGATCCCCTCCAGATTCCTTTTTAAATATCATTTGCCACCCTCTAGTCCTCGGATACAGTGGCAGATTTTAGTGATAGGTTACAAATTACTAACATTAGGTCTGCTATTTCATATTTGAGTTCCTTCAGAACTCTGGGGTGAATATCATCTGGTCCTGGTGATTTGTTAGTATTTAAGTTTGTAAATTTTCTCTAGGACCTCCTCCAGAGTCATGTTGATTTGTGACAGCTCTTCCACTTCATCACTTACAAAGTAAGGTTCAGGCATTGGTATCTCCCCAACATGCTCTGTACGGTAGTGAAGACCGAAGCACAGAATTCATTCAGCTTCGCTGCAATGTTCCTTTCCTCCGTAAGCACCCCTTTCAGCCCCTGGTCATCTAACGGCCCAACTGACTCTCTAGGAGGCTTCCTGCTTCTGATGTACTTGAAAAAGTTTTTATTATTAGTTTTAGCATCTTTAGCAAGTTGCTCCTCAAATTCTTTTTTGGCCTGCCTTTTTAACTTTTTACATCTACTTTGGCAACACTTATGCTCTTCCCTATTTACCTCATTGGGACTCTTTCCATTTTTTAAAGGATGCCTTTTTGACTCCAATAGCCTCCTTCACCTCACCATTCAGTCACACAGGCAGACGTTTGATCCTCTTCCTACCTGGCCAATCTCTGTATCTCTGCTTGGATCATTACATTCTGAAGGCACAGATCCCTGCCCTTCTATGCCCTCATCAGGGTGGTGGACCTAGTAGGATGGACTGCCCTTGAAGACTAATGGATCCAATGGGCTTCCAGAACTCTCTGTGGGATTTACCTACAGACTTTAGTAGGTACTCTGTTGATGGCCTGGTCACTTTGTGCAATGACATCTTGACAGTAGCAATCAAGACAGTTGTACTCAGACGTCCACTTCCTCTGCTGCAGTGGCGCAGATCCCCCTGCTCTATGGATGACCTGAGATGGTTGAAGCGGGGAATGGCGGGGAGGGAAGCGGGTAGAGCGCAGATGGTGCTTGACTCATGCTGAAGCCAACCAATTGCGGCATAAGCCGTTTTTAAAGGACTATGCCACGGCTATGATGGCGAAGAAAGCTTTCTTCTCTGCAATCATAGAATCTGCAAAGTCTAGTCCAGAGGAGCTGTTCTGGGTGGTGAGGGGCCTGGTTAATTCGGTCTGCCTCTGCCGGGAAATAGAGTCATCTATGCCCGCTGTGACATTTTTATTAATTACTTTGCAGACAAAACTGCTCTTATTCACCACGAATTGGGTGCTGCCATTTTACCTTTGGAATCAGAGCTTGAGGTTATGGAAGCTCAGTCGTCCTGTTTATTTGGATCAGTTTCAATCGGTGTCACCCACTGATGTGGGGGAGGTGCCATGAGGGCAACCAGTTGTGAACTAGATCCTTGACCATCCTGTCTGGTGAAAGTCAGTCAGAAGATGCTGGGGCCATTGCTGGCTGGGGTTGTCAACGCCTCCCTTCAGGAGGGTAGGGTGTCAGACGTTCTTAAAACTATGGATGCTCTTTGGATGCTGACTCCCTGGCCAGCTATTGGCCTGTTTCTAACCTTCCCTTTTAGGGAAGGTTACTGAATGGATGGTTGCTTGACAGCTCCAGGCTCATCTCAATATCATCGAATTCCTGGACCCACTTCAGTCAGGCTTTGGTCCTGAGTATGGCACAGAGACTGTGCTTGTGACCTTGGTTGATGACCTGTGCCTGGAGATTGACAAGGGGAATTCTGCCCTGTTGATCCTGTTAGATCTTTGATATGGCTGATCATGAGGTGTTGTTGACACAACTGTGGGACCTGGTGGGGGTGCGTGGGACTTCTCTTGAGTGGTCTGTTCCTTCCTGTCGGGGAGGTCCTAGAGAATGGTGATGGGAGATTACTCATCATCCTCTTGGGACCTCCCCTCTTGTTCAACGTGTATATGAGGCCACTGGGTAAGGTCATTCGGAGGTTTGGGGTGAAGTGTCATCATTATGCTGATGGCACCCAGATCTACCACTCTTTTTCATCTGACCCAGACCCTGCAGTCTTGATGTTTACCCGATGTCTGGCTACTGTTGGGGACTGGAAGAGAGTGAGCCGATTGAATCTGAATCCAGACAAAATTGAAGTGATGATGGTTGGCCGGCTTTGTGGCCTGGAGGGAATTGGGACTCCTCTAACTGATGGGAGTCTAGCCCCCTCTGGTCAATCAGATCCACAGCCTTGGAGTACTCCTGGACCTCTTTGTGTGTCTGGATTGCCAGGCTGCAGGTGGTGCTGGCCAGGAGTGCATTTCACCAACTCCATCTGGTGAGGAGGCTGTGGTCTTTTCTTTCTGATTCGGATCTGACCACTGTCATCCATGCTTTCATAACCTCAAGGCTGGACTACTGCAATGCATTCTACGTGGGACTGCCCTTGATGACTGTTCAGAAGCTAAAGCTGGTGCAGAATGCGGTGGCTCACCTCCTTTCAGGGGTGAGGCACCAGGAGCGCATTACACCAGTGCTCCATAGTCTACACTGGCTTCCTATAGCTTTCTGGACACAATTCAAGGTGCTGGTTTTGACCCTTAAAGCCCTAAACTGTCTGGGCCCCACATATGTGAGAGACTGCCTGTCCTTCCATGTCCCATTGCGACCCCTGTGATCGGCTGGGACTGCCTCCTGTGGGTACTGTCTATTAGCCTCGTTCATACGATGAGGGTTCATAGGGAGGCGTTCACGGTTCCTGCCCCGATGTTATGGAACTCCCTTCCCCTGGAGGTTCATTTGAGCCTGAGGGTCTTCTGGAGGCAGTGTAAGACCTTTTTGTTTGTGAAGATGTTTGGCAGGCAGGGACAGGGAATGTGGGGTTGGTGAGTGGGGTTGGTGTACAGTTGTGAGGGGGGACTGGATGTGGGAAATGGGAAGGCGGTGTTGGGTGGGTTTTGTGGGGGGGGCGTTCTGGAAGGGTTGTGGAGTTTTGGCTTTTTTTGTCTTTTACTGTTTTTATGGATTTTTAATATGCTTTTATATGTGTGTTACATGTTTATATGTTGTTTGTAAGCCACCCTGAGCCTTTTTTAGGGAAGGGCGGGATAAAAGTTTAAATAAATAAATCATACACAAACTCCTTAGTTTCTCCAGTACATCTTACATGGCTGAACAAACCCTCCTCCCTGGCTGTCATAATTCTGTCCTCCCATGAGTCACCTCCTCTTTTTGTTCTTCTCCCTCTTCCCAGAAGGCTCTGTTATTAACCCCTTGTGACAGAGTCATGGTCCTTTGCAGAATCAGTACCCTGAGATTGGCATAAGGAAATTAGAATACTGGTCCTTTAAGACCACAGACTATGGAGAAATGGGTCATGTGATGCACACCTTTCGTAAGAGGCAATATAAAGCCAGAAGCATCAGGAACAGAGAAAGGGTTGAAAGGAGGGTTGAGAGGAGCGTTGTGGAAGAGTGGAGCTGTGAAGTAAAGAGTTGCCACCAGACTGGAGTAAATCCTGAATTTGTTGCAGGGTTATACCCTCAGTAAAGCCTGAACCCATGGACAGAGGCTTTGCTCCACAGAGTAGACATCCAGCGAACTCAACCAGGAGACAGAGCTCTGGAACACCAGGTGGAATCTGCCTGAGCTCTGGCATACAGGGGAAAGCTTGGCATGGCTGGGTGTGAGCTGCTCTGGGGAAGACACCCCTGGGGACCCAACTGTGGGACACGTCCGTATAAAGCGAAGTATGGGACTGGCTGTGAGGGGAAGAAGGGAGGCCAGTGAGCAAACTGACACCCCAAGCCAACCAGAGTCCCCCATTGTGGAGAGACTGAGAGGAATATTGTGTGGGAGCTGCCTTGTTAATTCCCTATACAAAGGTGCTGCTAAGTCATAAGAAGGACTGCGCCCTGGCAGCTACTACACCCCTCCTCTTCCCCTCTAGCCCCTCTGTTTTGTGTAATCTTTAGGGATGGGTGAACGTGGTTCGGAAGTTCGGACTGAACTCGAGTAGTTCGGTCGACCGAACCGAACGTGCAAACCGAACTCGAATTCGAATGTTCGGTTCGGATGCGTTCGGTGAGTTCGGAAGTGAATTTCCATTGGTTTCAATGGGAAACACATTATCGGCTGTAGCATTTTTGTTTTTTATGCTATGTGGCTGAAAGTTGGGGTGCCTATACCTCTAATGGAAAGCATTATGTGTACCAAATTTCAAAACGATTGAATACAGGTATCTGATTTTAGAAGCAGTTGAATTATTGTATTTTGCAATATTCTACATATACATTCTTAGCTGTAACTTCTTTGCCTCACATCTAGGTTAAACTTGTCCGGTTTATACCCCTTCTGATATTTACTATCTTTTGCCAAATTTCAGAAGGATTGGGAAAAGGGTCTTTGTGGTATAAGCAATTAACATAGAAATGTATGTCTGACTATAACATCTTTGTAGTCCAACCAGTGTACATGAAATTTGGCAGGGCTATATATTACACGTTCATGATAATCTCTGCCAAATATCAGAAAGATTTTATAAAGGGTCCCAATTTTATATGCCTGTACAACATATGTATAGAAGGGGCCTATGCCTGGGATTCTCTTATGTCACTGTGGTATAAGATCGGTTTGTGATGTGAATTGGTCAACAGAAATGTCAACCAAATATCCTCATTCTGTGCTGGGACCATCCCAACATATCTCCTCCACTTGTTTCTGGGAAGTCAGAAGCATCTGTTTAGGAAAGAGTCAATAGATATTCTCTTATGTCCTCTGTCTCAGTGCTGCAGGATGTGATTGTGATGATAATTGGCCAGCCTGAATGTGTTTAAACTATGTCTCCTGACTGCTGGGATGCTATCTCAGAAGTCCCAGTTATGTTGTTTATGCCTGCCTCAGGGCCGCCCCCTATGCACACCTCAAAGCCACTACCAATTGGTCCTGTAAAGCTAGAAGCTTGCAGTAATGTGTCTGGCCACCGAATGTGTCTGTCAGTCTTTGGGGTTGCTCCACATCCTTCCTCCTAGTGGGTCCCTTTATCAAAATCTCATGTACATTTGCTGAAATGGCAGGAAAGGTATTTGATACATTCTTGTCAAATATCTTGTAAACAGAATGGAATATCAAAATTTTAGAGCTGGAAATGTATTTTCAGGTTAATGTCTTATACCCTTGGGACCCTTTATCCACTCTTTCTGAAAATTGGCAGACATATTAAGCATATGGAGGGACGTAATATACACAGGTTTCATGAACATTGGATGCAATATAAAGAAGTTGTAGCCATGAATGTGTATGGAGCTTTTCGTAAAATCACAACGTTCAATTGCTTCTGAAATCGGTTCCCTTTATCTAATAGTTCCGAATATGGGTACATATAGTGCCCTCCATTGGGGGTACAATCTTCCCAACTTTCATCAAAATTGAATAAGAAACAAAAATGTTATAGCTGGAAATATGTTTTTCAGTTTTTTCCCTTTATTTCAAAAACCAAATGTCATTTTCAGTTCCTGATTGCACCGAACTAAAGACCGAACCGAACACCGAATCCGAACTCAGATTTTGACCCGAACCACCAAACGGTTGAACATCCAAACCTGGTTCTCTTCGCACATTACTAGTAATCTTTGTTCCAATAACTCAGAGATGGATTGGTCTCTCTCCACCCAATCCCCTTTCTCAACTTATCTATCAACTTACCCACCATGGGTAAGGCTGAAGTCTTCATCTCTCCTCAGACACCCTCTGCCCACCCCATCCCCTTTTAAGGCAACTGTTTGTGTCTCCAAACCTATAGGTTGGGGTCATTTTGACTCCTATTTCCCTCTCACACCCAGGGCAGGTTCGAATCTTGCCACAACTGCAGAAGGAAGACAGGCACAGGAGGCAGCATCTTGTCACATGACACTGTATTCTATGGTGGCATCAGTTCTGCCACTGGAGATCTAAGTGAAGGTTTGGAGCTGCATGGTAGGTGTGTTGTGTTACTGGACAGTAGGCAGTGTCAGCCCAGCAGGCATAGAGAAGGACCGTTTTGTTTCAGCAGACTGCACATTCAACTTCATGGTGGGACAGCAGACAATGCCATCCAAAAGAGGCACCAGCCTAGCCACGATGGGGTAGGGCCATCTTTCAGAATGCTTACCCAGTGTTGACCCACTGAATGTAGACTCCATGGTGTAGCTATTCAGAATTCCCATTCTCCACATCACAATCCGTCCTGTCCCTTCTTTACTCTTCTGGACCTTAAACTTACAACTGTGGAAAGAAAACTGGGCAGCAGCCAGATGGGTTAGTGCAATGACAGGACAGTGAGAGACTCACTGGCACAGGCCTAGTCTCCAAGGGCAAAGGAATGGAGAACTCACAGGATTTGCTCAGACTATGGGAGCCAGGGCAGGATCAATCCCCAGATAAAGCTCATTCTCTGCCTCGGTTGTGACATCCCGAGGAATGAGCTAGTCTCTATCCACCAACCACTCCCATGCACCCACCTTCTCAGGGGCATTCTTGCTCAGCATAAAGGGGAAGACTCGCTCATGGAAACGCTGGGCTGGACCACTTTTGTTGTTACAACCATACATAAAGATGTTATTTTTGCGGCTGTGCCCATGGAAGTCGCAGTAGAGCAGAATCTCTCGCTCCTCAAGGACTCTGAAGGGAAAGGCACAAGAAAAGAAGCCAAGAACCAATTAAACGTGTGTGTACAAGAGTGGGAGAATGGATACGCACACACGTTTCATATACTGCAGGAGAGTCTTTTCAGGAGGCAAATGAGTGCCCCATTTTCCAGCCATTAATAGTTCCATGAAGATCTTTGTTGGGATAAAAATTTTGAAGTCAGATCTCTGCCCAAGACTAGTTAATAGGGAGAAGTTTGAATAGAAGCCATTTAGCTGCTTGTGAGTTATGGAAATGGGGTGGGAGGTGGCAAGAGTGCTACTTTCCTGAATTGTTCAGTCATGTTTTTCGGCTCTGAAAACTTAGGCACAGCTACTTGGTTTTAAACCTTCCTGGCCTATATGGTGTTATCTGGGAGAAAGACCGAAATCATTCTAGATTGGGTTTAAATTAACAAAGGATAAGATTTTCTAAAGTGCCTGATTGGGAGCACAAAGCCCTTTGACCTTTAATGAGATGCATGCTCTAAAGTCATGGGAGTGTTCTCAAAACATCCCAAGCCAAGGTTCTTAATTCATATATCAAATGTCTAAAAAGATACTACAAAAAGGATGGTGAATTGCAGCAATGTAGATTTCAATTAGATAATAAGAAAAGTTTCCCAACTGTAAGATGAGTTGGATGCTAGAATAAGCTGTCCAGGGAGGTTGTGAAATCTCCTTCCTTGGATGTTTTCAAAACCCATCTGGACAAGCATTGCTGTAAGCAGAGGACATTCTGCCTTGGAACGCGGGGTTGGACATGATCCTTGAGTCCCTTGCAATCTTACAAACTTATTGTCAGGCAGATATGTACTCCAAGAGTGCTTGAGACTGGGCAGTAGTGGTAGTGGTGCTGGTTGTTGCCTGGCTGTCAGTATGAGCCACGACAAGAGCAACGGTAATCATCTACAAGTCATTCTAAAGAATGCAGTGGCTGGGAAAAAGCAAGCATCGGGTACATAACGCCAATCACAAGTACAGAAAACACATGGTTGAAAATGGCCCAAGGCTTTTAAGGCAGTAAGAGCGAGATGGACAGGAGGCAGTCGATCTACAGAACTCCCTAAGCATTTTACCCACAACTCTATGGCGCTGAAGGACTTGAGCTTGTGGAGGCTACACACAAGGTGATGGACGGAACACACATGTGGGCGAGCATTTGCCAATATAATCCTGCATTGTGGGCTCTGCATTACCTGGGACCCCACCATGGCCACTTTTACATGGACGCCACCCACCCACGTGTTGGAATTTTATTAATGGTCAAAAAACCAAAAAAAACCAAAGCAGCTTGAATTGTTAGTAGCAACAGCTTAGTAGTAATCAACACCTTGGAGATTGTTTCTAGATTAAAATAATCTACTTTATTGAGAAGTACATTGTGATAGGAAAGGCCTATCCCTAGGTCTTACTAGCTAGCTGCCACCAGCATGGTGGCCGGTCATGTTGAAGGTCAGAGAGAGAAAAAAGGAATGGCGAAAGGTCAGGAAGAAGGAGGAAGTCCAGTAGGAGCTTCCTGGGCACATCCCACCTGGGAGGGGGCTTAGAAGCAGAGATCAGGAAAGGTTAAAGTGACACTCACACTAACTCACTATCTCTACTCCCAATGCCCCTAGTGGTCATTAGGGTTTGTTGGTGCAAAAGGTCGATGCCATCTGGAGCTGTTTTTCCAACACCCCTTCTCATCGCCTGTCGCACCGGCTCACGACTCCCATTTGCTCACGTAGCATCTGGAATCGATCCCTTGGTAGTGGCTTGGTCAGTCCATCTGCCACCATTTCTTCAGTTGGGCAATACTTCAACTCAATTAGCCCTTCTTCCTGTGCCTCTCGAACATAGTGGTACTTTATGTCAATGTGCTTCGTTCGAGACTTGGACTTCTCCATTTGTGAGAGCTTAATGCAACTCTGGTTGTCCTCAAACATCGTGGTAGGCTTTGGCTCTTCAATTCCAAAGTCCAACAGCAGCTTGTGTATCCACACAGCTTCCCTGCATGCTTCACTAGCTGATATGTATTCTGCTTCTGTTGATGAGAGTGTAACAAGTGACTGCTTCCTGCTAGTCCAACTTATGGCTCCATCTCCATAGAGAAACAGGTGTCCACTGGTGGACTTGCGATCAGCTATGTCTTCAGCCCAATCTGCATCCATGTATCCCACCAGTCTAGGGTTGCTGCTTACTGGAATCTTCAATGCGTAGTGCGCGGTACCCTTCAGGTATCTCCCCAGTCTCTTGACTGCAGTCCAGTCATTCTTGGTTGGGGCACTTACTTTCCTGCTTAAGATTCCCACCGCTGTGGCAATATCTGGCCTTGTCACTGTGGCTATGTACAAAAGCTTGCCAATCGCTTTTCTGTACTGGTTGTTGCCTGCCAGAGGCTCATCATCTTCCCTTTGTTTCAGGAAATTGACATCCATTGGTGTTCTGGCCTCATTGGCATCTGTCAGTCCCAGACATTCCAAAAGATCCTTGATCTTTGCTTTCTGGTTGAGAAGATAACTTCCATCTTCTTCTTTTTCTATTTGAATGCCAAGGTAGTGTGAGATGCTTCCAAGTTCCTTCACCTCTACTTCCTTGTTTAGGTGCTCAACAATCTCGTGACTGTCTTGCTCCTGTTCACAACAGATGATCAGATCATCAACATAAGTCAGGATATAAGTCCACTTATTGTCTCTGAATCTTGAGTACAGGCAGGGGTCAGCTTTTCCTTGCGTGAACCCTTCCTTAAGCAGTAGCTGATTCAGTTTCTCATTCCAAGCTCTAGCTGCTTGCTTCAAGCCATAAATGCTCTTCTGGAGTTTGCATACAAGCTTCTCCCTTCCAGGTTGCTCGAAGCCTGGTGGCTGCTGCATATAGATGTCTTCCTCAAGTTCTCCATTCAGGAATGCAGTTTTGACATCTAAATGGTTAACATGCATCTTTCTGGAAGCTGCTATGCTAAGTAGTGTTCTGATGGAAGTGTGCTTGACAACTGGTGCAAATGTTTCATCATAGTCTTCTCCATATATTTGGGAGTATCCCTTGGCTACTAGTCTGGCTTTGTAGCGCTGTACATCCCCTTCTGCATCTTGCTTGATTTTGAAGACCCATTTGCAACCTACAGGTTTTCTTCCAGCAGGTAGTTCCATAAGTGTCCAGGTTTTGTTCTTGTGTAGAGATTCAATCTCTTCCTTTGCTGCTTTCCTCCATTTTTCAGCTTCATGGGTTGGCATCCTGTCAACATCCTTCCATGTGCTGGGTTCTTGCAGCTCTGCACTTGTGGTGAGGTAGGAGTATTTCAAGGGTGGAACTCCTTTGTTGGACCTCTGTGAGCGCCTGGGTTCTGGCTCAGCTTCTGTGACCCCTTCTGAATCTGCAGCTTCTGTAACCCCTTCTGAATCTGCAGCTGGTTCTGGTTCACAGATTGGCATTTGGTAGCTGAAGGCCTGCTCACTTGGTTCCTCTTGCATCTGGATCCTTGGCTCCAGGTCTGGTAATTCACCTTTGGTTGGTCTGTGTCTTTCATCAAAGTACACAACATTGCAAATTTCAATATTACCAGTTTCAACATCAAGAATTCTGTATCCTTTGCCTCCTAAAACATATCCACATAAAACTCCTTTCTTGCTTCTGCAATTCAACTTGTTTCTCTTTGCCTTTGGTATATATGCATACACATCACAACCAAAAACTCTGATGTGATTTAGGCTAGGCTTGTGTCCAAACCACAGTTCAAATGGAGTTTTCTCTATGGCTTTAGTTGGCAATCTGTTCTGCAGATAGCTGGCAGTCATCACTGCTTCTCCCCAGAACTTGCTTGGCAAACTTGCATCTTTCAACATACATCTTGCCATCTCCATTAGGGTTCTATTTTTCCTTTCTGCAACACCATTCTGCTCAGGAGAGTATGGGGCTGTAGTCTCATGCTCAATTCCCTGTTCTCTCAGAAAGGATTTCATTTCGTTTGAGGTGTATTCGCCTCCATTGTCTGACCTTAGTCTCTGAGGCTTTCTCCCAAACTTGTTGCTGACCAATGCAACATACTCTTTAAACTTTTCAAACACTTGACTTTTCTCTCTCAAAGTGTAAACATAGGCAAATCTTGAGAAATCATCAATAAAAGTAACTATGTACAGGTTTCCTCCAATGCTCCTTTGCAGAGGACCTGATACATCACTGTGAATCAACTCTAGAGGGCGCTGAGACTTTCTCTCCTCTAGCTTGTGGAAAGCTGGCTTAACACTTTTTGCAGAAATGCAACATCCACATTTGTCTAAGTTCTCAGTACACAGTTTCAGTTTAAAGTCTTTAATTAAATTCCTCTTCTCAAGTTGGCGAATTGAATTAACATCTCTATGTCCCATTCTGCGATGCCAAGTTTTATCACAGTCTCTGTGGGTGCACTTGAGATTGCTTGCTAAATTTGCATTTTCACTGACACTATGGACTTCAAAGAGCTCACTATCTCCCAGAGATGCATACAGGATTGAGTCACCATCTCTTGTTACAAGGCAATGATCATCCATGAATTCAAACTTGCAGCCATTTTTCACTCCATATTTCACAGAAATTAAATTGTTTTTCAACGAGGGCACATACAGAGCCTTATGTATGATTACTTGTTCAATTTCACCATCTGGGAGCTTACAAAATATTTTTGCTTGACCACGCCCTTCTGAAAAGACCTTTCTCCCATCTGCTAGAGAAATAGGTACTTTGTGATCCAATTCAATTTCTGAAAACATTTCTATATCCTTGAGGAGATTTTCAGTTGCTCCAGAATCAATATAGATCACATCATCTTTTACTTTTGACATGGCGTTAAAACCTTTAATTTTCTCTTTCTCCTTCTGTTTAGAGCTAGCAGTTTTCTCCAGGCTCTCTGTCTGGCTCTTAATGGGTGCTTTAGATTTCCCCATTGTCTTGGCACTTGGGCAATTAACACGTAGGTGTGTTTCACTACCACAGGAAAAACATCCTTTCTTTACTCCTTTCTTTGAGCTAAAGGCTGTAACTTGATCTGTAGAGGTTTGCTTTGCCCTTTTGATAAAGCATTCATGCAACTTGCTAGATAGATAGTCCAATTCAATAACTTTATCTGAAATATCTATAGCAGTTTTCAAATATTCATAAGAAGCTGGTAAAGAGTTCAAGACAAAAGCCACAATCCCAGTGTCTCCAATATCTATTCCCAAAACCTTCAGTCTTCTTGCTAGGCATTGTATTTCACTTATATGCTCAGTAGGATTTTCATTTTCTCTGAGTTTCATATTGCACAGTCTCTGTATTATAGAGATGGCTTCGCTGGGGCTCTTTCTGTTATAAAGAGTTTCCAGCCTTTTCCAGATTTCACTGGCTAAAGTAACATTTTCAAAATGTATAAACAGCTTAGGACTTACATTGATTCCTAGAATCCCAAGAGCTTTTTCATTTTGTCTGTCCCAATGCTTTTGTTCAGCTCCTGCAGCCGTTGGTCTTTCTGTTGTTAGCACCTCATAAAGACCTTGACTCTTCAAGCAAGATTGCATGAGGAAACTCCACTCTTTGAAATTCGCTCCTTCCAGCTTTGGAATGTTGAAGTTCCCTTGAGTTTTCTCCATGCTGCTTGTCTTGTTCCAAAACAAAAACCAGGTACAAAAATAAGCTGTGCTTTTCTCCAACGAGATTCAATTCGAATTCCAAAAAATCTGTTAGGATCTTCAGGAGGATTCTGGGCCCATAACCCTATGTTGGGAATTTTTATTAATGGTTAGAAAAACAAAACCCCAAAAGCAGCTTGAATTGTTAGTAGCAACAGCTTAGTAGTAATCAACACCTTGGAGATTGTTTCTAGGTTAAAGTAAACTACTTTATTGAGAAGTACATTGTGATAGGAAAGGCCTATCCCTAGTCTTACTAGCTAGGTGCCACCAGCATGGTGGCCAGACATGTTGAAGGTCAGAGAGAGAATTTAGGAATGATGGAGAATGGTCAGGAAGAAGGAGGAAGTCCAAATAGGAACTTCCTGGGCACATCCCACCTGGGAGGGGGCTTAGAAGCAGAGATCAGGAAAGGTTAAAGTGACACTCACACTAACTCACTATCTCTACTCCCAAATGCCCCTAGTGGTCATTAGGGTTTGTTGGTGCAAAAGGTGATGTCATCTGGAGCTGTTTTTCCAACAATGAACACCCGGAAACGGATGGGTGGAAGAGCGTCCATGTAAAAGCCCATGAGCGGGTGGGCGCGCATGCATGACCCACCCACCAACACCCACAGAGCAGCTGGGAGGGAGCCGGAGTGGGTGGAGATGGGTGGACGTGGGTGTTCAACACCCGCCTGTCCATGAAAAAGCATAAACACCCACATCCACGCGGACGGGGCCGGCGAGACGGCAGCGCACCAGTGCAAAGGATCACACATGTGCCCCCATGCAGGCATGCCCACCGGACGCCCAGTCGAGAGCCCATAAAGGAGGGTGAATACATAGCACACATGCGTGGGCTCCCACGATGGCCGCGAGGAACGCACTCGACAAGACCAAGGGAGCCAGCACCGCTCCATGTGCAGGCAGGGGCCGGGTGAGCTTGGGGACCCCACCGCACCCGGGTGTGCGGGTGCCCCGGACAGGAGGCGCAGGGGGCGGCGGGTCAGGGAGGGGGGAGGTCTGGGACAGGAGGCACATGGGGGGGCACCCCCAAGAGGGGGAACATGGGGGGGCGGTCCCGGCCAGGCGGTGCGCGGGGGGGGGCGCACCATGGCTAACCAGTGTAAACCTCCCGGCACAGGGCTGAGGGCACACAGCGACCCTGGCAGTGACCGAGGACACCGAGCCCTGCACATCCACAGGGATCGGCCACAGGAGCAGCAGCGACAGCGAGGTGAGAGAGAGGGAGACCCCCCCACCCGGGACGGGAGGGCTGCACCCCAGACCTGGCACGGTGGCTGAGGGAACACAGGGCAGGCTGCAGCTCCATAACCTATGTCCCCATCCCCCTAGGACAGCACCCTGAGAGCGGAGCACCGCACCACTGGGCCGACGGCCAAGGAGGGCCCCTCAAACAGAAGGCGAGCAGAAGGGCAGCCCAGGGGGAAGAAGGGAGGGGAGGCCCCAAGGGTGTGCAGAGGGGGACCGCGGGACCCTGTGTAACCCTAATGCAATACCTCCAACAGGACACGACCATCGCCACAGCGACCACAGCCACGGGGCGGGCCCCATGCCACCAAGTCGGAGGGTCCTCCACACACGGGTCCCAAAACGGGGAGCCCTTGTCCAGACAGGAGGTCAGGGACTTCATCCGCGTGTGGGGGTCCGAAAGGGTACAGCATGACCTGGTGCGCAGCTACAAGACCAGACAGGTCTATGAAGCCATCTCCCAGGAGATGCAGTTGCAGGGGTACAATAGGGATGTCACCCAGTGCATGCAGCAGGCAAAGGACTTGAGGTCCGGATATAAACATATCAAGGACAACAATCTCAAGTCCAGCCGGGCCATGCGCACAGCTGAGTTCCAGGCAGAGCTGGACAAGTCCCTGTGTGCATGGATGGGGACATCGTGGCCTCCCGCACACATGACAGCGCCTTTGCCGGGGGCAGGCGCCGGGCCAGTACACAACCCCCCCGGCAGACCCCATGGAGAAGGGGGGGGAGGCTGCCCCCGGCGAGGCCAGCCAGGAAGCAGGAGGGCAGAGTCCTGTCCCACAGGGGGAGGAGGTGCCCCGGGAATCCGAGCACACCACCACCACCCTCTGCATGTGCCCACAGAACCCACAGGCCGCTTGGCCATGGGGAAGGGGGGCGCGTGCGGAGTGAGCGGAGACCCGGGACAACTCCCAGGAGACGGAGGAACTGGATCCAGGTATGGTCAGACCACCGGGCCCGGGGGGCGGGAAGGAGACCCAGACAGAGTTGCACTGACCGGGGCCAGGGCCTGGGTATCGGTAAACACTAACGGGATCCCCTTACCATTGCAGCCCAAGGTCGCCTGGAGATACAGGAGGTGGAGGTCACGGAGGATGAGGTGGGTACGGCAACACCCACGCTACCGGCAGGGCACACTGTCCAAGGGGCCACAAGGGGGCATGGCATGGAGCCAAGCAGAGGGACAAGGTGCGGAGGGGGGCCCCCGGTGGAGCCCATCAGCACGCACCTGTGCCCCGTCTGGGCCAGGGTGGAGGGGGCAGGAGGGAGGGGCAGTGGGCCCCACAGTGGCTCCCATGCAACAAAGGGCAGACACGGGCCCCACCCGCAGGCAGGCGCAGCCAGGGGGCTATCCCACAAGGGGACAGGGCAGGGAGTCCCACCGGGGAGGGAAGCGCGGAGCAGCCACCATTGGGGGACACATGGGGCACCGTGGTAGGGGGCAGGGGTGCGCCCTGGCCAGCAGTACTAACACAGCATGCATCCTCTCATTCACAGATCAGCGACCTGGTCGAGGAAGAGGTGCAGCTGCCGGCAGCGTGGAGAGGAACCGGGAGATGCGGGTCAGGAACTGGCGGCGGAGGGAGGATCTCGGCAGGGAGCTACTGGAGGAATCACAGATGTGCACTCCCAGGAGCTCACGCTCACCAGGGAGCTCATCAGGGGGGAGGGGGAAAGGGAGATCTTGGCCGCCATGATGGCCTGGTCCCGCACCGAGCACCTCTGGGATAGGTGCCAGGCTGCCACCCTCCAACATGAGCAGTGGCACACCTGTGACAGGCTGGAGGGTCAGGCCGAGTGCCTCATGGACCTCATGGGGGAGGCGATGGAGGCCCTGAGGCGGGACCCCCCGTGGGACAGGCCGCGCCATGCCGCAGATGGAGGGTTGGCAGCCGACCAACACCACGGCGTTCACCCACCGGTGCAGGTGCCCCTCCGCACCTTGGCCACCCGTGGTTCCCCCAGCAGCATCCCTTTCTGGGCTGGGTCCACGGGGTCCCCTTCCCACACTTAGGGCACTGCGAGCCGCTGGTGGGGCACCCTTCCAGTCCGCACCCCTCCCGGCCCCCCCAGATGCACACCTGACCCCCCCACCATGAAGCAATGCCACCACCCCAGGACCAGGCACCCCTGGACAACCAACCGCCCATGGCCGCTGGACCACCCCCTCCAGTAAGGCCGCGGCACCCCGGGCCCATGGGGGTGGGTGCAGGACCCCAGGGGGGGACCCGATGGGGAAGAGGGGGAACAACAACAGCCATGATTCTCAAGGAGATGCAGCGGTACAACCCACACCAAGCACACACTCTACACAAGACGTGGAGCCACCACCACTGACCACAGCACGGGTATCAGCACAGCAAGGCAGCACCTAACAGAGCAGTCCATAATACTATGGTTGGGTCCGTACAAGTGCGAGCCTCGCCAGCGGTTGCCTCGCAGTGCGTGCCCAGCTCCTGTGGGGAGCAGAAGACCCCCAGAGTGCACACGGGACACACGGGGCCGTGCCAGGGGGTGGGAAAGGTATATGTGCACTCAAGGAATGCTCACCTCATGCTCATTTCACCTCGCAGGGACCAGCAGTGGAGATCGGTGTGGCACAGTCTGTGGAGGACAGGGGAGCCCGGGCCGTTCGGTCGGCAATCCCTGAGATTGGCCGTAACGAGAGCTCATCGGCCTGCGAGCCCCGGTGGTGCAGGCAAAAGGGGGCGCGGGCGCCCCAGACATTGACTGCCATCCCACTGTACATAAACCCCCAATAAATCTGTTTACCTGCATCCTCTGTCTCACGTTCTATATCCAGGTATGGGTGGCCGGGGGAGGTGTAGGGGGGCACCCGCTGGTTGAGGCCGCCGCTGCGTGCCTGCCCAGGTCATTGTGCCGAGGGGCAGGCCAGCATGGCCGCTGCCCAGTTGGGTGTCCGGAATAGGTGCATACCTACCCTGCACGGGAGGGCCAGCTCCTGGGGCCAGCAGGCCATTGGGGATCCCCAGCACCCCATGGGTGACAGCCCTGGGCAAGGCCCAGAGCTAGGCCAACCCTCATGACCTGTTCCCTGGACCCCCTAGCTCCAACAAAGCACAGAGGCATGGTTGCTGTTATGGGGTACTACCCAGGTTTAATGAGGAGGTACAGGGCTCTATGGCCCGGGATGCAGGTCGGGCATAGCCCTGTCCTCGGCCGCTTGGGCCACGATGCAGCGGCAGAGGGCGTCCCTGTTCTCCTCGCAGATGCAGCGGAACGCCCTGCCTGGGCAGGTTGGTACAGGGGCACGGCCATTGGGGATCTGTTCACTGGTGCCTCTGCACAGGTGGTGGGTTGTCCAGGGCAGCGCCTCTGATCTCGCACACATTGTGCAGGATGCAGGCTGCCAGGACAAGGATGGGGGTGTGGTGCAGGTCGAACTGGCTCCTGTTCATCAAGAGGCACCAGTGCATCTTCAGGAGCCTGAAGGTCCGCTCCACCACGCTGCGTGCAGACAACAGGCGCTCATTGAACAGGCGGTGGTCTGGGTTGCGCACCACTGGATAGGCCCTCATGAGCCATGGGCTGAGTGGGTAGGTGGGGTCCCCGATTACAACAGGGGCCATGGGCACGCCCTCTATTACACGGTAGAGGTTGGGGGTGATCTCCCCGTTGAACATACGTGTGTAGAATGGGAATGTGTACAGAATACGCGTATCGTGGCTCTGGCCGGACTAGCCCGTGTACACGTCAATGAACAGGCCCCTGTGATCCACGACGGCCTGAAGATTGATGGAGAAGGCCTGCTTCCTATTCATGTAGTCGAACTTTGTGTGGGCATGTGGGTGCTGTTGATGGCCCTGATGCAGTGGGGGAACCCCAGTTCCTCAAAGCCCCATATCACAACCTCGGGATCGCACAGCTGGATGACCCACTCGAGGAGGAGCTCCACGATCAGGTCGCACGCATTATGGAGGGCCCTGTTCATGGTGGCCATCCCCAACCCGAACTGCTCCCCCATGCTCCTGCACGGATCAGGGGTGGCCAGTCGCCACACCGCCATGGCCACACGCATCCCTGGCAGCAGCGGGAAGCGCATGTTTGTCTCCATCCTCCATAGATGGGGGTTCAGGAGCTCCCCTAACTGGGTCAGGAGGGAGCGGGTCATCCAGAAGTGGTCCGTCCACTCCTCATCCATCCAGGTGGCCAGCATGTTCTCCCACCAGTCGTTGGTGCGGGAACGTGTCCAGTGCCGTCGCCAGGTCGGTAGGGTCATGCGGCAGCCATACATGTTCAGGGCCCACCGGGCCAGGCCGAGCTGGCCTTGCTGGGATGCCGCTGTCCCCAACAGGGCACAGCACCGAACGGCTGTCCGCCGCGCCCATCGCACGGTCGTCGCCCTCCTCAGGTTCGCTGCCCTCCGACACCATGCCCCCTGGATGCTGGAGCCTCACCCTGGCAGGAGGAACAGGGCCATCCGCTGGAGCACCATGCGCAGCAGCAGGAAGGAAGCGCCCAGGAGCCTCAGCAGCATGTCCCTGGGCTGTGGGGGCTCGTCCTCCGCCTGCATGGTTGTGCGGCTCCCCAATCCCGGGTGCCCCATGCTGGCGTTCACCCCGATCTGTGCTTGCACCTCTCGGTGGCCTGTGCCCCCGGGTCCCCACTCCCCTTGTTTCCCTGTTCCACCTCTGCTGCCTCTGGCCTGTGTGACCGTTTGCTATTCGCTGCTTGACACCTTGCACCTCCCTCTACACACCACACCCAACCACCTCTGCCGCAGCTCGCTTATGTGCTGTGTAGCCCCGTGTTTGCCGGGCACCGATTGGTGCTGGCGGAGGGGTGTGCAGCCGCCACCACCGGGTGCCCCGCCAGGCCGATCAGCCCCCCAGTTGCGCCGCGCACCTGGCTGCTGGGGGGGGATGGGACCATGCGTACCGCCGGGCTCCGCTGCACCTGCACCTGCACCTGCCCGCCATCCGTTCCTGCCATGGGCCGCCTTTGAGTGCTGCAGCTGGGCTCGGGTGGTTCATGTGCCTAGCTCGGATGCTCGCCCTGGCGGTCTGCCCGGTCCTGGCCTCACTCATCTGTCATCACCTGTGCTGGATTCCATCAGTCTGGTGTGTGGGTTGCGGAGTCCCGGCCCCAGCAGGCAGGCCTATCTCAGGCATGCGAGGTCGCCCGTGGCCAGGGGGGGCCTCCCACCCCAAGCTCATCCCAGTCACTGCAACCCTCCGTCTCCTGCCTGTTGCTTCTCTGGGGTGGGCCCCTCTGCTGCCATGTCTGGTCGTTGTGCGGGGCCCTCGGGCAGGGATGGAGATGGGGTGTGGTGGTCACCCTGTGCGGCCATGCTGTTGGGGGCCCTCTGGCTGAGCCCCAATGTTCACCTGTTGATGAGTGACCCCCTGTCGGTGGTGGATGGTTTCCGGCTCCTGTCACAGTACATGTGGGCAATGGGGCATCAGGTCGGGGCCCCTGCATGCCAGGGGCATGCCCTACTGTGGCTACCGCCTTGGGGGCACCCTCCTGTTGTTGTCGTTCCGTGGACCGCTGGGGAGGTGACGGCCGCTCGCCAGCTGATGTCGCGACCCGGGTACAGTCTCGCCTTGCTGTCCGGGGGTCCGTCCCCCTATGGCTGGCCAGTACACCGGTGCCCTCCTGCGTGCCCGCGGCGTCCCGCGCTAATCCTCAGACGTGGGGGCCCTCCTGTGGCACATGGGCTTGCTATGCCCCAATGTTGGTGGTCCACTCCTACCACTGCAGAGCGCACTGCCCTTCGATCGGTGAGGGAACTTCCAGCTGTGCGGAATGCAGCCGCCAATGCAGATCAGCTCCTTCCCTGCTTTTTTGTGGATGCTCATATGTGCTCCTGGGGCTTCCGACGGGGTCTGTTCGCCTGGGAGGGTCTCACGCAGGGGACCCCATCGCAGGAGTGCTCTCCGGACCTTCCATGAGCTGCGTCGGGACACCACCTTCTCCCTGCCATCCTGCTGCCTGTGTTTGTGCATTGACTGGCCCCACCTGTCATCTGCTTCCCCGCCACCAGCCTCATCATTCGCCGGACCTCGTCGCCTCCTCCGGGTGCCCGCGGCTCCATCCCACTGGGGCTTCCCTTGCAGCCTCGGCCGCTGGCTGTGCCCCGTTGTTGTGGTGCCTGTTCTGGGCTGTGTTTCCCCTGCCCCCCCCTGCACTGCATCTCTTTGCTTGGGGGACCCCTTTCCCCCATCGCTAATAAAGTGCTGCTGTGTGATGATCTGTCCTGCCTTGCTTCTCTGCCTGCGTTGACACCTGGGCGCCGCCTACCCTTGGTGGCCCCCCTGCCCCCTTCTGTGTGGTTGTGTGCTGGGGGCGTGCTTGGTGTGTACTGGTGGGCCCCGGGCCTGTGGGGTGGGCATCGGTGGTGTGGTGTCTGTTCCCCGGGTGGTCTCCCCGCTGGGCACTTGTGGCTGGCCAGGCGCTACCGGTGGTACTGGTGTTGGGCAGTCCGGCAGGCACCCCCTGGCCTCCCCTGTCCGTTGGCGTGGTCCTGGTTCTGCCCCACCCCTCCACACCCCTCTGCTGTTGCTCCCTGTTGGTGCTGTCTGAATGTGGGCGGCTCAGTGTGAGTATGGGGCGTGTTGGCGTTGGCCTTTGGCCCTCCGATCTCCCTGGTGCAGGGCTGCGGGGTGCCCTCCCGGGTGCTGTCTGTTGACGTGTGCGGTGTGGCCCTGGTGGTGGTGCTGCCCCCGGCCCACCCATGTCCCCTTGGTGCCGCTTTTCCCCATCGTCCTGTCCCTTCTGTTCTGCAGTCACCGTTGTCGTCCTGCTGGCGATCCTATGCCTGGGGGGGCTGGCTCTGCAGCTGGAGCGGGCGACATGGGACCTGCAGGCGGCCGGGCAGTACTACGATGCGATCCGTGAGTGTGTTGCCGGCTTGCTGGACCATGTCCCCATGTGTGGTGCTGCTCTTTGGGGCCCGGGCCTTCTCTGATGGCTGTCTCCTCTCCCTCTGTCCATTCAATGCAAGCCATGATCAAGGAGCGCACCCGGGAGCAGGGGGCGGTGTTGGAGCTCCTCCTGCACATCCTCGACCTGCTGCTCCAGCTGGTCCGCGCACAGGCTGCAGGCGCAGGATCACTGGCCCTACTGACCACTAGGTGTTGTTCCGGGCCTGCCGTTGCCGGCGCTGACCCCCCCTTCTGTTGCCCCGTCCCCCTGCTCTGCCCTGTTGACCCCTGCTGCTTATCCCTGTGTATATTAAAGTTGTTTGTGTTCCTTTCCCGAGTGTATGTGTTGTGCTTTGTGTTGACCTCTCCCCTTGTACGGGTGCCTTTGGGGGGTGTTGTGGGGTTGCCTGGGTGGTGTGGGTGCTTTTCCCCCTCTAGCCCCCCGTGGCCCATGTACCCATCCCTGTGTGCTCCTGCTAGCTGCTGTGTGTGGGGTGCTCGGCAGGGGGTGGGGGGTGTCTCTGTGGGGCCGGGCTGTCTGGGCTCTGTGCCGGGGCTGGGAAGGGACGGCTCCTTTGTAGCAGCTGTCATCCCAGCTCCCGCCTGCCCCGCCCGCG
Organism: Sphenodon punctatus; assembly: GCA_003113815.1. Taxonomy (NCBI): domain Eukaryota; kingdom Metazoa; phylum Chordata; class Lepidosauria; order Sphenodontia; family Sphenodontidae; genus Sphenodon; species Sphenodon punctatus. The sequence continues at coordinate 508,873 of QEPC01008502.1, forward strand.
TGGGTCCTGGCAGCTCGGGGGCGGGGCTGCATTACGCGGCTTCGTTTGCCCGGTGTCAGCCATGTTGTGGCGCCACTGTGCTGGGCTTCCCCGGCATCCCCGGTCCTGGCTGTCCATGTACTTCCCCGGGTGTTTGCTGGGTGCTTCCCGGGACGAGTGTTTGGCCGTTGGGTGTTTGCTGGCCCTGCCCTTTCCCTTCCCACTACCCCCTGCGGCGCTGTCCATGTAGCAGTCTCCCTGCTCGGTGCCGCCGGGTGTTCGCCGGGTGTGCTCGCCCACCCATCACACCCATCTCCACCCATCTGCACTGCTGCCCCGTCCGTGTAAAAACGGCCCATGAGTGGGGGCTGCATGTTTGGTGAGTGGGGGTTATGTGGTGGGTGGGGGCAAACACCTAATAAATAAACAGGTGATTAACACCTTATGATTCTGTGCATCACAAGGCAATGAGTATGCCTAGTGCTGCACTGGCCTAAGAGCAAGGAGTGCATTTTCAGGCAGGATCTGCCTTTTTCTGCACCAAATCATTTCAAAGTGATATCTTCTTCAAAAAACAACAGAAGGGGAGGGATAGGGTATGAACTGCTGTACCTTTTCATCCAGTATCCTGTCCCATCAGACTATATCCAGTACTCGGTACTGCTAAGAACGGCACAAGTAACCCCACACAGGACGTATGGAATAACCTGCCCAGGTAGGTAGCTAAGTGAAGGTTTATGGCACAGTGGCAATGAGGGTCCTATTGCACCAAACTCAAGGTTAAAAGGAAGGAGGTAAAACTTACTCAGAGGGAAGTTTACAGAGGTGGTCATTTAGCTGCTTGTGAGTTATGGAAATGGGGTGCGGTGGGGTGACCCACTAAACACAGAAAATATCAAAGCTCAGAGATCAGCTCTCCTTTTCTCAAGGGCCATGTGGCTAAAGGTTCATTCTGGTTTAGAAGGATCCTGGTTTAAATTAATGACTCCAATGAAACTCATGATATGGTATTTCTGTTTATCTAGTAGCCTCTTAATTTCATCCGTGGACCATCTACTAGAGGTGGCTCGCATTTACTTCATGAATTTTTATTTGGACAAAGAAAAGCTATTGGTTTGCCTTGATGGATAGGGCTACTAAGGTTAAGTATCTATTCCTTTAACTCACCTGGTAGAAGCCTGCATGACAGTGTTGAAAACATAGAGTTCAAAATGTACTGTACTGAGGGGAGGAGGCTGAGGGTGTGATGTGGGGGTGTTGCGGTTGTACACAAAAATTATTCTGTTCACTTTTTTAAAATGAGATAAAGCTACACTAGGAAAACATTAGTAAGGGATCAAAATTAAGTTAGAAAATGCCAGAAGAAGATTGCATACACAGCCCTGACTCTTGCCCCTTGTGCCTCTGCAGTACAAGTTTAATTCCACAATGGGTGTTTTCAGACAGACACAGGGCTGGCCAGCCCCCGACTTTCTCTGGGGTTCAAATCCATGTCTGCTTATTTGCAGCCTCACCTGGGTTGGGTTTAAACAGTCCCAGCAGCTTCCACAACCCACGGTCTGCCCACATAGCAACCCCTCTCCCACACCATAGAGTTGCAGGTGGATTGCCCGATGCTACAGGCTACTGCCTGCAACTCTATGGTGTAGCCCGGGACAACCCCCAGCTGAGAGCGGAGCTGCAACAGCCATCCGCCAAGCAGATGGACTGCAGCTCCACCTCAGGCCAGTGCCCCAGGTTTGGCCGGCCTGCTCTGCTGGTGGTGTTCCCGGATGTTCTGGAGCGCCACCAGCAGGGCTGCCCCCAAGCAGGAATAGCCTGCTCTACCTACACATTTGGCAGTCTGCCTTTAGATGGTCGGGCCACCCAAGGGTGCAGCGGAGCAGAGGCACAGCTGCTGTCCATCTGAAAATACTCAGTGAAATAGCAAGCACTTTTTAAGGGCACAGGCTGGAAGAAGCTCAGTGATGCAAGTCTGTGGAGCGAATAAGGCAGTCGTCTGATGGACACAGGCTATTTTTACATGATCACAGTTAATTTGAATTAGTTTTTAATCCAGATCCATTAATTCAGGGTTATTATTCAGGAGTAACTTTTTACATGTTCATTTTTTAATTAATCCTGATTTTCAGTTTAGTTTGCAGTTTGAACAGCTTAATCCAAATTAGGAGTCACAAGGAAGACCATGAAATTCCATGGTGCAGTGCAAGCAGATTTCAGCATCTTCTTTCATTCTGATTTCTGGGAGTACAGTGACAACAATGGATACTGCAGTCGTCTTGCAAAATGGAGGGGTCTTCACCATGGCACGGTGGATTTTACATATGGTGTACCAAGCAGAGACTGATGGAAAAACTGCGAGATACCATAGAGATACGGACAGCTAGAGGGGAGACATGTCTATCTGCAGTACTCTATGACACCTGGGACTCAGTCCGGATTAACTGTTCACACAATCACTAATTCGGACTGAGCTTAATCCGCATTAAAATAAATCCTCAAACATTAGGTTTCCAGAACCTGGTTTAAATGTTGAATCCGGGATTATTAATTCGGATTAAAGTGTTCATAGGATCAATGTATGTATTAAGAGCCGCTTAATTCATATTAATGCTTGTGTAAAAATGGCCAGTGTCTCCATGTTCTAAATTTGCAACAGGTGGTCACTAATAGGTTGCTCCCTGCTTCCCGGAGACCCAATGTAAGACACATAAGGGCTGGAATTCCAACTGAAGTTAAGGATAAACTTTAATGATGGATGCTGGGCACCTCTATAATGTCCAGCTTTAAATCTATCACCGAGAAGCTTAAATTTACTTAAGAGTCTTGTAGTTTTTGGCATTAGCCTCACTGTAAAATATGGCTAACAGTTCCTTCCTGCCTCACAGGGCAGCTGCAAGACTAAGGCTGCATTCACAGGAGACATAAAATGTGGCACAAATTGCTTCCCCCGCATTTTTATTGCTCATGTAAATGACTTAGCTCACAAGATCCTGCACAAACAAATCCTAAATCACACACAACTGACGAGTTGCAAACCAAGGTTTAACTATCGAGCTAAGTCCCTCCTGCACACTGCTGATAACGTGGTGAAGGACAATTCACTTTTATTGCCCTTTCTTATTCCTCCACTGCCATAGAGGTGTGTTTGGGGGGACATTCTGGTTTCTTTCAGACAGCATTGCCAGGAGAAAAGGCTCGTGTGAATGAAGCCAGTTTATGAGCACTATAGAAAAAGCAGGTGCTGAAGGAGGCAGAATAGCACTTCTGTTGGTGAGAGCATGTAATCCAGGGACAGACAGCAGCTACAATCAGATGTTAAGAGCACAGCTGCAGTCTGTCCACAGCAAAAGGAAACAGTAAAATATTGGTTATTTCACAGCACATCGTGGTAACTGGGGGGGGGGGGAGAATAGCCATGGGGGAAAATACTGCTGTATGTATTGTTGAGTGATTGCAGCACAAATGAAGTTCTTCATATGCTATAATTATGTGCCCATGAAGAGATTAGGAATGTTGCTAGTAGACTGGAACCCCCTGATTCAGAACAGATGGGGATGGTCTGTTTTCCCCAAGGAGCCAGTGGAGGTTTCCTGCTCCCCATGGATCAGCTGTTCAGCAGGGAGCAGGAAAACTTCATGGGTGGCTGGGCTACTTTCAGGGGGGATTGGGAAGTAGGAATCCACATGTAAGACTGGCTACATGTTCATCCAAACCTGGGTCTATGGCTTCATATTATTCTGGAGCTGCCAACCCAGATTTACCAGGTAGTCATTCTCGTGTCTACATGCAAATATGTGCACAAACACAGGAATTCAAGGAGCTACCATGTACGAACATGATCTGCTTTCTGCTCCTATGAATGTGGGTCCAGTTCAAGAAATGCTTTTTGTCTCTCACCTTTTGACCATGGCGCAGGTATGCCAAATGCAGGGGAAGGATTCCTTCATCACTGTCTTGTAGTTCCTGTTCAAGTCCCTTCCAGCCAGTGAGCAGCGGTAGTTCCCCACAATCACCCCATCAGGGTTTAGCATAGGCACCACTTTGAATATGAAGAGATCCCTGAGGAGCTGAGCATCAGGGGAGTCACTCAGGATGAAATCCAGGAAGCCTCTCATCATCCAGGAGCCATTTGTCTCCCCAGGGTGAACCCTGGCACTTAGTACCACAGCCTTCTTCACTGCTGCAGCAGAGGGATTTATGGATGGGCTGGTGATGGTGAGGAGGTAGACAGTATTCCCAGCCAGGCTCTTGCACAGAGCACGGAGTTTGCAGTACTGGGAGCGGACTGGGTCATTTACCACAGTCATGAGGTAGTGCTGCAGGTCAGAGTAGGTGTAGGGATAGAAGTGAGCAAAGAAGCAGGTGTCGTGGTTGTGAGGAAAACGTACTGTCCAGGTGAAGCAATACAGTGCTTGACCCTCCTCTGGGCTGCACCTGTAATACCTGATGTCACCACCCTCTCTCCTCCAGCCGACACCATCAGTCTCAGCATCCCTTTGTGAGTACAACAGAGGCTTCATCCCCATATTGTACAGGCTCTTGGCTTTCATAAGATTGACAATAGTGAAACGATAGGTGACAGCTTTCCTGGTATTCTGCACCCGGAAGTAAAACCACTGTGTGTGCTTGCTGGTATAGAGATCTGTACGCAGCGTTAGCTCATACTCGTATTCACCTCTGTAACAGGGCAATTAGCAAAAGAGGAACATTTTAGGGTACATCCACGTAACCTCTTCTACATTTTTAATTTCTTATAGGAGATAACTACTTTGCCTAAACATTTTTCACATGTTGCTTCCCTGCTGTAAATTTTGCCCCATGTATTGCCACAGCTGCTGTTAGTAATCCCATAAATACTGCATGGCTAGTTTTTGCCTGGTGCATTGTGGGTCACTTGTTATGCACGTGGCAGACTAGTCACTTCCCACCTTACAAAAAATGGACATGAAGGAATAAACACCATTGTTAAACCTTGTTTTTCAAGTTTAAAAGTTTTTGATTACATGCGTTACATCTTCAATATTCTGCAACCTAATCTTTTCAGATGACCAAAAATACCTGAGGGAAAGGGGTTTCCGCAGACTTAGCGTCTCATGAATATTCACCCTTAGAGAGCCAGGAGCTTATATGGGGAGTCTGCAGAGGGGTAAGGAAGATTCCACAGATGGACAGACATGCTCTGTGCATTTTATCAGCCAGACAGTCACTGCTAAACTTCAGGTCTTTCATTGGGACTTAGGGCTCCTTTAGACAGAACAAAAATTGTGTGTTTGCAAATGCAAACGTGTGTATCTGATCTGTGTAAGCACTGTCACGTTTTTCCACCACACATTATCCCCCCTTTTGCCCCTCATAAAACACCCAAGTGCAGCCTGGATCTTCTCCGACCATCACATGGGTGTCCTCTGTTGCATCTAAGCAGATATGGTGTGTGTTTATTCAAAAAACTTCCATAACTTCCTGTTTCCGGTAATAGAGACCAGCATTTTGTAGAGGGGATGCAATGTTACTCTCTGTTCTTTTCAACTCTTTGGTTGTCCCGTGATTCCTTACGTTTTAAGTCCCTGCCCCCACCAAATTCAAATCTGAACTCAAACTGCTTATTTATTGCCTTTGCGGCATAGAGAAAAGAAGCCTTTTGGTGTGCTCCCAGACTGAGCACATCTGCCCTCCCTCCTCCCCCTCAGCAGGGACTCCCTTTCTGTCACTCCGGGGGGTGCAAGCACAAACAGCTTGGAGGGAGAGTGATGAGAGGGAAGCGTAGCCAGCTGGGAGAAAGATCAGCAGGGCTCACTCTACCAGGGCTACAGGGCTGGGATTTAGTGGAGACGGAGGCAGAAACAACTTGGAGGGATAATGTAAACAGGGAATCAGGAGGAACTCCCTTGCATCGGCTGACTCTGCCCTCCCCCAATCAATACAATCCACCTGCATAGGAAGAGCACATGAGCAAGGGACTGGGTGGAATGATGGGATGTATGCACACGGGGACTTTGCATGCAAGAAGAATGCGGGTAAGGGAAGCCAAGCCAGCAAAGCAGCAAAGGGATTTCCTGGATCCACATGAAAGACACATAGAAAGACTCTGCTCTCCTGGATTCGGTGTAAACAGGGAATTGGGGGGGACGGGGACGACGACTTCCCTGCCTCAGTCAATACAATCTGCCTGCATAGAAAGAGCACATTAACAGGTGCTAGGGTGAACTTATGGGGTGTGTGCACACGGGGAGTTTGCAGGCAAGAAGGAGGCAGGCAAGGCATATAGAAAGAGCACATTGACAGGGGCTAGGGAAATTATGGGGTGTGTGCATACCCATTGCAGTTAAGCACGCAGACAAAATGGGGGGCAAAAACATTACAGCAGTAGAAATATTTGCACCAGAAAAGGAAAAAAAGAGAGACACTTTGATTGGATGAAATGCACTGTCAATCAGAAATTTTCTTTCCCATTAACACCTACTTTCTGTGGTAATGTTAATGTAACATGATATTGACAACTACGTAACCAATGCATGCTGGGATATCATATCGGAAACTGACTGGAGGCTGCACAAACATCCTTCCACTGGGGGCAGTATTAAACACCTGTTGCAAAGACATGTAAGCAGTGCAACATCGCAAACACTTGTTCAGAGGAGGGTTCAGATATGGGTGTAAACACCCAAAAAACACACATTCAATCACCCAAATATATTCTGTCTAAAGCTGCCCATTGAGGGAGTATTCTAGGTTTGAATTGAGAGCACACTGTATATAGATTTCTCAGTACTTTTGCCATCTGTTGGTCTATGCAGAGGGACAGATGTTCAGGTCTTTATTTAAATCCAATGGTGTTCTTTTAATGCCTGAAATTTACGGTGGGAATACAGTAGTTAATGTTTGCATTAACATGTAGCTATGCTATCCTGTACCTCATAACAGGACGCAGGGACCAGCCATGTCATAGTAATAAACACAAGGTGATAGGACTGGAATGGCATTCGCCAGTTCACTGGTACTCTTTTCCATCTATATCAGCTTTGCTGCTTGTGTGGGCGTGAGAGGGGATTTGCTAGCTCATCCCTATGATTCCCCTAGCAGGCTCTACCATTGAACTGTCGCTGAAGTACTGCTTCATTCCCCTTTCCCTCTGTGCCTTCACTTGCCTCCCCAGCCCAGCCTGTGTTTCAGTCTGTTCCTCCTTGCTTCTTCCTGAGAAAACCACTACACTTGTCAATCCAAACCCATGTGTCCCACCCACTGCAATGAGTGGTGGAATCTGTGTGCTATCAGTCCAGTGAATGTCACTCAGCTGTACACTGGTATTGACAGGACAGAGATTCTTCAGTCAAACAGTACCAAGCTGCAGGACAACATGTATTTCTCAGATCCTAGCAAGGACTCTTCAGCACACTTCATGGAGCCATAAAGGTCTCCCTTTTCAACACCAGCAGGACTGAAACTGGAGCTGATCAAAATAATTTCACACACAGAGCAAAACCAGACAAATTAACCTATGTAACAAAAAAATAAAATAAGAATGATTCCAATTTTTAAAATTAAAAAGCCACCCATTTAGACAATTGAAATAAACTACTTATTCATAAGTTGATTCCATAACTAAGGTGATTTGACTTGCAAGGGAATGAAGATGGCTTTGACACATGAGAAATAGGCAGGGAACCTGTGGCTCTTATAGGCCATTCCACAGTGTGATAAAATGCCAGTGGATAGTAAGAACACAGTGGAAATGCTTCCTTATATCAGGAGGGAACAGAGGTTTCTTTGCCCATTCCAGACAATGCTCTCTGCCCCTCCAAGATTCCCAGCTCCTCTTACTCACACCCTGACAGCTTTTTGAAGGTTTCCACTCTCAAAGCGAGATTCAAATAGCAGAGTGGCATCTTCCGGATCTTTCAAGGCGACTGCAGGTGGTTTGATGGGCTCTCGAGCTCCTCCAGCTCGGGAGCCAGTGAAACAAGATCCCTTGGCTGCTGTAGGAGAAGAGATACCTGTCATATCACAGCACTGTGGGTACCATGTTCGTCATGAGCACCTCCACACCAGATCACCCAAGCTTAGTGCTAATCCCCTTTGTCAGCAATAACTGAACAGAGACTCCAACTTCAGTATGAACCACAACCTTGGACAGGCTTATCCATATGCCCCTCACATCTTTCTCTGTACTTACAACTAGCAGTACTGGTTGCAAACAAGACCTCCCAATGCTGAAAGACCAACCATAGGAAAGCTATTATGATAGTCGAACATTGCCCCTTGCACCCCAACCTGAGGCAGGCCATCAGTGCTAGAGCACTATGACCAGTCCCTGACAGATCTGGAGAGAATTCTACTACTACTTCTACCTATAGCGCTACTAGGCATACGCAGCACTTTAGTCACAGTTTTTTTCGGGGGGAGACAGGTTCCTGCTCAGTGGGCTTACAATCTAAGATGAACAAGGGTGAGGGGAACACAAGGAGAGACAGACACACACACTCCCATTTTTTACAGATGGGGAACTGAGGATGAGAGGTTGTGAATTGCCCAAGGCCACCCAGTGAGTTCATGGCTGGGGTGGGATTTGAGCCCTAGTTTCCCAGGACCAAGTCCAGCACCTTAATATTCACTACACTACACTGGCTCTCGGAATGGGGAAGACCACAGTGTTGCTCCCTCAGGATGAGAGTCTGCAACTCTGTTAGGGCACAGCAATGTACAAGGAACTGTCCTAAGATTAAGTATTCCTGCTGCTGGATACAAACTGCATGAAATGGGATCTTTTAATGCCAGTCAAGTTTGCAATAAAGAAAAATTCATTTTCTTGCTCTGCAAGGAAACTGTGCCTCAGAAGGTTACTAGAGGTCTTGGAGAGACACCCCTACGAAAACATGTTTCAGGTTCTTAGAAATAGTAGAAATAGAAAAGCTACAGATAAGGACAACAACAGGCTCCCCTATGAAGAGAGGCTGGATAGGTTGGAGCTCTTCAGCTTGGAGACGAGATGGCTGAGAAGGGATATGATAGAAGTTTATAAAATCATGAGTGGTATGGAACAAGTTAATAGGGAACAGTTATTATACTCTCAAACGGTATTAGTACTAGGGGACACTCCATGAAACTAATGGGTAGCAGATTTAAAACAAATAAAATAAAGTATTTTTTCACTCAACGTACACTTAAGTTGTGGAATTTGTTGGTCAAGTATAGCTGGGTTTAAGAAAGGATTGGATAAGTTTCTCAAGAATAAGTCCATTAGCAGCTATTAGCCAGGTAGGTTTGGGGAATATAATCTCTTACTGTCGGGAGCTGAACAAGGAATGGATCGCCACATTGAGACCTGTTGGGTACTTCTTCCAAGTGATCGAGATTGGCCACTTTCAGAGACAGGTGCTGGGCTTGATGAACCATTGGTCTGACCCAGTATGGCACTTATGTTAAGTTCTTGCTCACCAGCTCTGCTGATTGACAGCTATTTGTTAAAACAAGAAGCTGCCATACGCACACATAATCCCCTGGCTCCCAAACATCCGGCCATTCCAGAGACCCAACATGTTATAAATTATGGTCTGTTTTTCAGAAGATATCAACTCTGTGAATCCAACTTTGTGTCAGCAAAGTGCTAAGGCTGTGGAATTGTGCATCAAACCCTAATGTCAGTGCCATTGATACCCAGGTTATACAGTGGAATCCGCTTAAATAGAACTTGCATAACTTTCTGGATAAGTCAAATTAATTAATTTCCCCCATGTCTATGGGAATGTATTGCTTCTTGATATGGATAAGTCAAATTCTGAACCTTGATAATTAACATTTTTAAGATGTAGAACATAAACTCAGCCACCCAGCTAAAAATATCAGGACCGTTGAGTGTATTAATGATTTATTGGCAGCATGTAGTATATACCCTGTCAGGAAGAGTCTTCATATTAAGTTGGCAGGACATGAATATCAATGGGAATTAAGGAATATCAGCTCTCTCCATCTCCAGCTTTCCGGACATTCAGGCCCACACTTTAAAGCCAGGCAAATACGCGTGTGTCAGAAATCCTAACAGTTCAGATCCTGGGAGTCTCAGGTGGGCCGCAGAGGGAGTGAGCACCAGGCTTCCCCATCTCTAGTCTACCCAAGACTCCTAGTCAAAACTGACAGGATGACACACAGTTCTGCCATGCTGTCTGCTCTGACTCTCTGCTTCTGAGGGAAGGGAAGAGGTCTAAAAATGAAGAAATCTGGTGCTAGCCTAATTTGAGCATCGGTTTTCTCCAGCTCTGTCTGTTTAAGTAGGTTCTGGTAAGTTGAACCTTTTTACATGGCTGAAAATATTTCACTTAAGCAGACACTGCTGTATAAAGCAGTGGTTCTCAATATTTATACAAGACCCACCAAAACATTTTTGAAAAACGCAGGATGCATGGATTCTTTTTCATTCCATCTGGCCGTCCCCCTCCATCTCACCCTTATATTAAATCCCTTTGTGAGATCCTCATCTCCCAGACACTAATGGAGAGCCTCAATAGGGCGAAACTTGATTTCTGCTACACTCCCCCCACTCTTATCTCCAATTCCCACAAAACACTCAGTTTAGGAATCCCTGGCTGCAGAGACTGAGAGTGAAAACAGACACACAACTCCACTCTAACACCTCTTTAACATTTCGAATGCATGTTGCAGGGCTATTTTGGTGTCCTGTGCAGTCCTGCAACATGCATAATAAATGTTAAAGTGGTGTTAAAGTGGAGTTAGTGTTATGTATGTTTTCACCCCGAGTGGGGCTAGGCCAGCCTAAACCAGTCTCCATCTGGGCAGGGCACAGAAGGGCTCTACAGGGATCAAGGGCTCTACAGGGTCCTGGGCTGGTGCTGCAGGAGCAGCCACTGCTCAGCCCAGATGCAGCAGGCTGTGCAGTACCAAGACAGACACTGGGTGTTAATAAACAAAATGATAGCCCGCTGGAATCGAGGTTCTGTCTTTATTGTGTAAAGCCTAATAAACAGACATCCCCTTGCATGTAGTTAATGTGCGTCCATGTAGCCCCCACTCACAGGTTTAGTGTGTCCGGCCTAATAAGTGGAAAGGAGTTCTTCCCCATCATGCTCCCCCACCCCATCTCCTCATCAGTATCCCACCCCACCTCTCACCCAGGTGAGGACTCACAGCCACGGCAAATCATGGGAAGAAGAAACAGCACCAGCTGTTCCTTTCTTCCGGGCCATGATTCTGGGAGACATTCTAGAACCTGAAACCGCCACAGTTGGCATATTATTTATTTATTTTTAAAACTTTATACCCCACCCCTCCTGCACAGCAGCTTGGGGTGGCTTACAATCTAAAAAACATTAAAATACAAATACAAAACTCTTACAAAAACTCTTACAGGGAGAGACACAAAAACAAAACAAAACAAAAAAAGTGGAGGTTTACACGGTGATCAAGGACGTGCTGCTGGATGGTGCCGTGCAGTTCATTGACTCTGCAGAGGTAATGGCAGGCTTTCAACATGAGGGATTCTCAAACTGTATAGTGACAATTGATGGGTGACATATCACGATAATCTGCTCACTCCATAAAAAGAAGGACTACTTGAACCAGAAGGACTTTGTTTCTGTGGTTCTTCAGGCAGTAGTGGATCACCGTGACCATTTTGTGGGCGTGCTGGCTGGATAGTCTGGGAAGAACCATGATGCCCACATCTTCCATCAGTCTCCCTTCTTTGGCCACATGCACACCAGGGACTTGGGATCCTCCACTGAAGCATACATTAAAGGGGTGCTCATGCAGCCAGTTGTTCCTGGGGACCCTGCCTACTCACTGAAACCATGGTACCTGCACACCGGAGCAACAGTACTTTAACCGACAACTCAACGTCAGTCAGGAATCGTGGAATGAGCTTTTGGATTTCTGAAGCAGTAGCAGTGGGCAATTGCAGCCAGAATTAATTTCCAGCTCGAGACCCCACCACTGCTAATGACTGTCACGTATGTTCTGTACAACATTGGAGAGACCGGAGGGAGGGGGCACTTTGGAAACCCTCCTGCCAGTTAGCTCTAGCCCCTGTTCCGGGATCAGCTGGGTCACGTGGAACAGCGCATAGCCAAAAAGATCCAAGATGCATTGTGCCACCACATCAACTACCATGGGCATCCCCACACTCATAATGACAGTGGTTATTTATTATTTTAGTCTAATAAAGCATCTTAAACTATCTTTTGTGTAATTGTATTTTCCTTCCCTAGCACCAGGCCAGCAGCCTTTCCCTAACGTCCCATCCCCCCATTTCCCTGTAAGGTTCCTATTGCCCTACCCTTGGCACTTGGCCGGCAGCTTTTGCCTGTTAGGATCCTATGGTCATTCACCTAGCATCTGACTGGTGGCCTTTCCCTGTGAGTTTACGATTGCTCTTCCCCATTGCCCTCCCCAAAGCCTCCATCTCCTGGTGTCACATCCCCTGCCCTCTAGTGCATGGCTTGAGGCCTTTCCCTCCCTGAAGGTGGTGTTACTTTATTAAACAAAATAATCTCCTTTGTGCGTGCATGCTCGTTCCTTCTGGGGCAACTGCTGGGTGCAATTGCTTTGGCAGCAGGATGGTTTGGGGGACATTTTCCCAATCCTCATCTTGAACATGCTGTTGGGGTGGCATATTTGCAGGAGGGGTTCAGGAATAACTGGCAGAGGGTGAGGCATGCCTAGCCCAGGCACTGTTCCCTGCCATTGGTGCTGTGTAGAGAGGCATACTTCTCAACCGCTGGACTCTGAAATGAGCAACAGTGTCTCTCACAATGCAGAATATAGGATATAATTTGAATAAAATTTGCATATGTATCCAAATTCAGAATAGTCTATTAATAATATAAGGTTGGACTAAAGACACTTTTTTTTTTTTTTATTAAAGAAAGAAAGAAAGCAATCTTTGAAAGTTGAAGGACTTGCATAAAGGAGAGAATAGAAAATTCCTTCTCTCTCCTATGGGAAGGGCTGCTCTAAACTAGCCTGGGGCAAACTATTTGGCTGGTCTGATCCTTTAAGACTAGAGAATTCAACTCATTGTCCTGACTGATTATTATTATTATAAACATTTATATAGTGCCAGCTATGTACCTGGCACTTTACAGAACAATGAGATAGACGCGGTCCCTGTCTATGGCTTACAATCTAACAGACTCGGAGGGGGAAGACAAGGAGAGGGGACATAGGGAGAGAAAAGGGATAGGAACATTCAAGCGGATGCAAAGTCTCAGGTGCACGTGCTTGGCTTGGTTGCAGTTAGGCAGGAGTCAATGGGGAGGACAGACAGTAAGTATTGAGAGGGAAGTTCTAACAGGCGTCGGGAAAGGCGGCGAGGAAGAGGTTGGTTTCAAGGAGAGATTTGAAGGTGGGGAGGGAGGGGGCGAGGGGGATGTGGGCAGGGAGGGAGTTCCAGGCATGGGGGGCAGCAAGGGAGAAAGGACAAAGGTTAAAGGAAATGGGGAGATGAGGGAGAGCAAGGGAGGGGACAGAGGAGGAGCGGAGAGTGCATGCAGGAGTGTGGGAGCCAGGTTGTGAAGGGTTTTGTAAGTAAATACCAGGAGTTTGTGAAGGATGAATACAGGAAGGGGGAGCCAGTGAAGTGAGGAGAGAAGAGGTTGCACGTGGTCGAAGCGATGGGCTGAGTGGATGACCCTAGCAGCGGAGTTTTGGATGGAGATAAGGGGGGACAGGTGAGAGCGGGGGAGGCCAGTAAGGAGGAGGTTGCAGTAGTCAAAGCGAGAGATGACCATGGCATGAACAAAGGTTTTGGCTGAGGAGACAGAGAGAAAGGGACGAATCCGTGCAATGTTACGGAGGGCAAAGCGACAGGACTTGGCAACAGATTCAATGTAAGATTTGAAGGAAAGGTGAGCGTCGAAGACGAAGCCCAAGCTACGGGCTTGGGGGACAGAACGGATGGTGACCCCAGGGCACGAAATTTCTGGTCGCCAAGTCGCCATTGGGAGGGCCCAGGACAGAGCCTTGGGGAACCCCAACTGAGAGGGGGAGGGAGGAGGAGTTGGAATTGGGAAGAGACACATTAAAGGAGCGGTCAGAGAGGTAGGAGGAGAACCAGTCAAGGACAGAGCCGCAGAAGCTAAAGGAGCAAAGCGAGTCCAGTAGGAAAGAGTGGTCGACAGTGTCAAAGGCAGCAGAGAGGTCAAGGAGGACAAGAATGGAATAAAGGTGCTAAGATTTAGCGACAAGTAGATCATTG
>QEPC01008502.1:525331-564797 GCA_003113815.1 Sphenodon punctatus
CCCCCCTCCCCAACCCAACCACAAAAAAACTCAACAAAAAAACCCTCCCCCATCCCCCCCACATTCCCCTACCATATACACCCACCAAAGCCCTCTTTCCCTATGCCTGCCAGCCTTAACAAAAAACCGGGTGGCAACATAAAAAGCCTCATCGACCAAGGCCACAAGCACAGACTCTGTACCATAACCAGGACAGAAGCCTGACTGAAATGGGTCCAGGAATTAGATGAGCCTGGAGCTGTTGAGCAATCACCCATTTGAGACAGGCCAATAGCTGGCCAGGGAGCCAGTATCCAAAGATGGCTTTTTAAGCAGGGTCTGGACAACTGCAGTTTTAAGAACGTCTGACACCCTTCCCTCCTGAAGGGAGGCGTTGACAACCCCAGCTTAGCAATAGCTCCAGTGTCTTCCAGCTGCCTTTTACCCAGCAGGATGGGAGGGGAGCTAGTTCACAACTGGTTGCCCTCACTGCCCCAAGCACCTCCTCTGCATCAGTGGTTGATACCGATTGAAACTGATCCAAATAAACAGGACAAGACTGAGCTTCCATAACCCCAAACTCTGACTCCGCAGGTAAAATGGCAGTGCCCAAGTTGCAGTGAATACAAGCGATCTTGTCTGAAAAGTAATTAATAAAAATGTCACAGCGTGCATTAGATGACTTCATTTCCAAGCGGAGGTAGACTGGATTAACCAGGCCCCTCAACACCTGGAACAGCTCTGCCGGACGAGACTTTGCAGACACTATGATAGTGGAGAAGGAAGCTTTCCTCGCCGCCGCCACCACAGCCACAACATAGTCCTTTAAAAATGATCTCTGCCTCCACACCCTCCTCTATAAAGGTGACATCCAGGTCCTCCATGTTCTGAACCAGAACCTTGGGTTGCTCTTCAATAAGGGCTAGCTCTTGAGCTGGAGGGGGTACACCATGAAAGTCATGGTGTCTGCTAGCTCCAGGGCAGTGACAGGCAGTGAGGGATGTCCTCTGGTACTCATGGCATCTGTGGGGGCAAGTGTGGTTGCAGTTGGAGCGGGAAGAGCCACTGGGGGGAGGCATTGATCAAAGCAGGGGTGGCTAAAGCAAGCACCCACCCTCTTCTGGCCCCTCACGAAGGTGCAGACATACAGCTGGAATGCAAAAATGGCTCCATCCACACACAGGAACCGGTCCAGGAGCTCATAATAGGGAAATGTTTATCTCCCACGGCCAAAGGCAAAGTTGTTGTCCCGGATCTCCTTGTATCTGTGCCTCAAATCTTTGGCCTGCTTCCCGCACTGGTTCACATCCCAGTTGTAGGCCTGTTGTGCCATTGCTGCCAATATCTCCTGGAACATCGCCTCATTCTTGTAGCACACCAGGGCATATTGGACCTTTAGCTCCCCCCACAGACCAATGAAGGTCTTGTTTTTTTCCTTGGTCCAGGGAATGCAGCATTGGCAGGCAGATCTATACGCTGAGAATGTCCGAGATTGGGCAGTGCTGGTAGCAGTACTGGTTGTTGATTGGCTGTCAGTACGAGCAGTGACCACAGAAACAGTAAGCCTCTGCAAGTCGTTATAGAGAATGCAGTAGTTGGGAAAGAGGAAGCATTGAGCACATACTGCCAACCATGATGAGCACAGAGAATGCATGTTTGAAAATGGCACGTGAGTCTTTTAAAAGGTGGACATTATGTATGGGGCAGTAAGAGCAAGATGGGCAGAAAGTGGTCGCTCCATGGAATACCCTAAGCTTTTCGCCCATGACTCTATGGTGCTGGAGGACCTGAACATGCAGAGGCTACACACAGCGTAACTGACGGCATGCAGGCACATGGGCACACATTAGCCCGCATTTGCCCACATGGCAGACTCAACGTTCTCTGGCACCCTACTGTGAATGGGTGCTGCATGTTCGGTGTGTGGTGGCCATGTGGCAGGTGGGGGAGGACACCTAATAAACGAACAGGCAACCTTAATAAATGAACAGGAAAACACCTACTAGGTGTGGGCTATCATTTCATTTACCACCACCCACTGAAAGCAGTCAACTCCTCTCCTGGAAACCCAACTAGAGTTGAGGCTCTCCCACTGGCTGAGAGGGCAAAAGGTGGGGATGGCTTCACAAGCTGCTCCTGAAGTCAAACCAAACCCAGGCTCTGAGCAGGAATCCTTGATTGAGTACTGTGGAGGGGTTGAGAGCAAGAATACCTGAGCAAACTTTGGTGCACTGTCTCTCCATCCCCGCCACAGCCTCAGCCACCTCCCCTTCACTCTGCTCCTGCCTTTGCTGAAATGGGTAGGAAGCAGCAACACCTCAGGCAGCTAGAGCTGCAGCGGGTAACACATTTGCTACCCACGGATAATACCTGAATTTTTGGGCACCCAAGCAGGCATCTGATTACCCAACTCAACCTGGCCCCCTCAGCAGATACCCAGTGCCCGAAAATACAGGTATGATGCCCCGGAACACCAATCCTGGCATCCGCAGCTCCCCAGGCTGACACACCTCACTGCTGGGCTGCTGATCCTCCAGTCCAGTGGCTGGTCCCTGCTCCTCCAAAGGCCACACACTGCTCAGCTGAGCTGGGGACTCCCTGTTTGGCTTTTTCTGAGAAGGGGTGGGGCCAGGGAAGGAGTGAGAAGGTCTCTTTCCACCTGCAAGCACCCCAATGGGTACCCCATTCCCAAGAGCACCCATATCAGGGGTGCACATGGGTCCTGCGCACACACCCCACTTTTGATCAGGGGACCCATTAGAGGGTGCACACAGGTAGGAAGAGGCCTCCTCGCTTCTCCTGTCCTCCCACTCAGAAAAAGCTGAAAGGGGGTGGGAAGAGTCCCCAGCACTCCCAGGAGGACTGACTGCCTGTGTTCAAGCCCAGTGGCCGTCTGGAGGCAATGTAACACCATTTTGTTCCATGGGGCTTTTGGCAGCAGGGACTGAATTCCGCATGAGGTGGGGGAATTAAGGGGGAGGATGGGCCGGGGTTAGGTAGGGGATGGGGAGTTTGGTGGTTGGGTTGTTAGGCATTTGGTAGGTAGGGATAAGGTGGGATTGGGTGGGAGGTGAAGGGGTGGTATTATTGGGTTGGTTTGTTTATTTTAATGGGTTTTTATTTGGTTTTTATGACTGATTGTGAGCCTATGTAGGAAGGGCAACAATAAATAAATAAATAAATAAATAAAGCCCCCAGCTCAGCTGAACAGTGTGTGAGCAGGGGAGGAGCAGGGAGCAACGACCGAACCAGAGGTGTAACAGCCCGACAGTGAGGCAAGACAGCCTGGGGAGTCGCGTAGGCCATCAAGGTCATGTTTGGGTACCAGTTGATGCCCGAACACAACCGAGGCAAGTCAAGCACCCCACATTTGACTGAGTGCCCAACTTGCCGGGTACCTAGTTGCAGCTCTACAGGCAGCCCACTGGTTGACAACCACCGAAATAAAGCA
This sequence comes from Sphenodon punctatus, assembly GCA_003113815.1. Taxonomy (NCBI): domain Eukaryota; kingdom Metazoa; phylum Chordata; class Lepidosauria; order Sphenodontia; family Sphenodontidae; genus Sphenodon; species Sphenodon punctatus. The sequence continues at coordinate 528,762 of QEPC01008502.1, forward strand.
CTAGAAAATGTATAGGGGAAAATCCTGCCTTGCCGTTGAGGATAATAGTGACATAACAGATCATCCCTCGCAGACCAGGGGATGGCGAGTGCTGCATCATTTTCCTACAGAATGTAGCCACTGGGATCAGAGCAATAAAAGGTTTTGACCACCGACTTCCAAATTTGTGATTTTATCCATTCCACTTTCCATTTTCACCGAGTTCGATAGACTCTGGCCCTTTTTACACAGGCTGCGGCATGGGGGAGGTCAGTGTTCACATCGGTGCATGTGTGGTGGGTGGGGGGAGGGTGTAGACGGGTACACACCGACCTCCACCCATCGCACATGCATGAAGTAATCACCAATTTCGCTGGTTGCTCTGTGCGTGTGTGATGGGTGGAGGTCAGTGTGCATGTGTGTTTGCAGGAGTATGCATGCACGTCTACCCACACACACGCCTACCATGGAGTTTATATGAGACTTACCCACACATGAACACCCAGATCTCTGGGTGTTCACGTGTGGGTGCTGCCTGTGTAAAGAGGGCCTCTGAATCACAGCCTGAACTGTTCTATGAGTTAGAAATGAAACCTTCACAAATCTGTCAGCCAAAATGTTGTCTTCAATCCCTCAAATGCTGCATGGAAAAGAGAAGGGTCTTATCTCATTCTTTGTTCTTCAGGACTGGAGCCAAAGAAGAAATGATAATTTGCAGCCAAAGCTTCTGTTTACTTGTCAGCAGTATATTCAGGATCAGCTTATAAAAGAGGTTTTATGGCATGGATAAAATAAGGATTCCTTTTATTAGCAAACATTGTGTGAAAATACCTGGATTTATGTAATAGACGACAGTCCCTTTCTCTTCTCCCACAATTTCTGGTGCTCTCTCATATCCTGTTGCCTGATAGAATGGCTCAGGTTCTGGTGGAACCCACTCTGAGAGGAAACAATAAAGACAAACACAGTGGAAATGGGACACTTATTCTCACAGCTATCTTATATAACAGACTAGAGGAAATTAGAGGAAATTTCTGAAGAGCACCAGAATCTCATATCAAAGCAGAACAGAAACAACCAACCTTCTCTCCTCAAAAGCTTCCTACCTCCCTTTTACCCAGTCATGCTGGAGAGGATTACCTCAAGATGCATGGGATGTGGAAAGTAACCTTTTCGTCCCTTGAGTTTTAAATGTGCCCAGCTATTTACCACATTATTATTCACATTATTATTATTCACGTAAGTGAAGAGGTCTATGGATGGGGAGCCTCAGGGCCAGGGACCAAATGTGGCCGGCAGCTAGTTTTTATTTGTCCCCCCCCCCAGTTCCTGGCACTGCAAGCCCTGAAAGAGCAAGCTTAGGGAATGGGAGTGGAGATGAGGGCATGCACACAAGGATAGTGGATAGATCAAATGGCACAGATATATGAACATGGACCTTCCTCTTCCTGAGTGCACCCCTTAAGTACATCCACCCCCAGCTTCTATGTAGCCTTCAGAGTTTGTACTAGTTTTCAAAGTGGACCCCTCGGAGAGAAAAGATTCTCAACCCCTTCTATAAGGGATCCATGTTGGGAAGTAGGACAACCAGGGACTATAGCTGCTCTGGAGAGGGAGTATCCACAACATGGCCTGTGCTTCCAACAGAGCATTGTGGTCCAATACCCACCACTAAATTATGAATTACAGATGTATTTGTAATTCCATTGAGTATACATCTGGGATCATGAGTATTTATAAATTAAGGGGTTTTAATGTATTTTTGTCCTAGTGGGGTTGACAACATTTTTAGTGTTTATATTTTTTTTTTTTAAATCACAAAAATAAGTTTAGTAGAAAAAAGGTAAAAACAAACAAACAAACCAAAACTCAAAAAAATCCCCCAAACTATTGAACGTTAAGGGGACAAAACATGCCAAGTTTCTAGTCTGATGTTTAATCCACTGGAGTACACAACCTCTCCAGCGAGTACCATAAAGAAAAAATAATGGTATGGCATATCAGGCTATGGAAAACACTCCTCCAAGCAAAGTGAGCGGCACCACAAAACAAGGGGCTTTGAAAACTAGACAATATACAAATATATAATCCTTTGGCCAAATGGTTTCTGAACAAGACAAAACAAAAAAGACCTCAAAGATGCTTTGATGCACTTCAAATATAGCAGAAATTCCATTATCTTGAAATTAACAGAATCTTTACTGGCTGCCTCCAAGTGTGTTGCTTGTGGTATAAAGCATTGCTATCTGGCAGGCCTGCTGACTGAATTGTGTACAGCTTACCCCACTGTTACAGGGCTTACCATATAACCGCTCTTCTCCAGATCCTTCTGGATTCCAGACATGCTTTATATCCCCTGGTACTTTGAAGGAGACATAAGAGCCAGTGTAGCCTAGTGGATAAGGTGCTCAACTTGGACCTGCGAGATCAAGGTTGAAATCCCACCTTAGCCATGAACTCAGTTGGTGGCCTTGGGCATGTCTGTGTGTCTCTCTCTCATTCCCCATCTGTAAAATGGGAACAACAACAATGACCTACTTCACAGGGTTGTAATGAGGATGAACTAGGTAAGGATTGTAAAGCCCTTTGTACACTGAAAGAGCTATAGGAATTATAAATAATAATAATAAAGCATGTCTGGAATAGAGAAGCACTGAGTAGCAGACAGATGCCCTTAGTGCTCCCTGGTAGGTCAGTACTGCCCAGAACCTCAACAACTGATCCTCCATGACCCTATCCAGACAAATAGTTTGTTTCTAAGCTCTTGATAAAGCAGGTTTATAATGCACTGTTAAAAAGTATATCTTTAATGATTAACACAATTCATCATTCCTTAAGCTCTATAGATGAGGCATGTTCCTTTCTATCATGGAACATTGCCGGATGGAGGAATAAAGCAGGGGATTTAGAATTTGTGGAACAACTGAGAGGTTTTGATTGTCTGCTTACAAGAAACCTGGATGACTGAGGATATTTTTTGGACAGGCTTTGAAGTTTTCTCAGTAGCGGCAGTATCTCTACCGCAGAAATGTAAGAGCAGACCCAGTGGGGGATTGGCCTCACTTGTGAAGAAAAACCCCCACCTCAGGGTTAACAGATTGGGTGAAGGGTCCCCATTCTATTTGGTTTTGCATTTAACCTTTAGGGATCTACCCAGATCTATTATTATTTTAAATTTTTATTTATTTATTTATTTATTTTTATTTATTTAAAATTTATATCCCGCCCCTCCTGCCCACAGGGCAGCCCGGGGCAGTGAACAACATTCAATAAAAACAATATACATTTTTAAAAAACAATTTAAAATACAATATGGGGGGAACCCCCCCACCCCTCCCCCTCGCCAAAAGCCTGACGGAACAGCCAGGTCTTACATACACGTTGAAACAGCAGGAGAGTGGGAGCCAACCGAGCCTCCTCCGGGAGCGAATTCCACAGCACAGGGGCAGCCACCGAAAAAGATCTAACATCGTTGGCCACCCGCCTCGCCCGGGGAACCTCCAAAAAGGCTCCCACGGATGATCTCAAGGGTCGCACGGGCACATGTAAATGTGTACATCCCTCCAGTTAGCTCCCCTTACTATGAGGAGAGGGTTTGGACACTCCTTGTAAGGAAAATTTTTGAGTTGAGGGATTCATTCCCTGAAGATGGGTTATTAGTAGTGGGAGTTTTTAATGCGCGATGGGGCCCCCCTAAATTAGATGATTCAGCTAGCCACTCTGACTCCAATATTCCATTACCGCCCTCGAGTAGGAGCATCTCCAAAGACCCAATAACAAACACAGCAGGGTTACTGCTGGAAAATCTGGTCATTTTGGTTGACTTGATTGTACTAAATGGTGGGATGCCAGGTGATAGGGAGGGGGAATATACATACCTATCCCATCTGGGAGGGAGTGTAATTGACTATATGTTGATTTCAGAAGATCTATTCCCGCTAGTGGCAGATTTTAGAATCTTGGATTTCACTGATAGTGATCATTTCTCATTGTTAGTTTGGTTCGGTAGGGGTCAGAATTATGCCAGTATGTCAAATGGGATTCGGGTGGATAACAGGACAAAAAAGGGGGAAGGGGAGGGCTTGAGGAGAGTTAAGTGGACTCAGCAGACCCTCAAAGCAACAGAGGGAGTTATCTCTGTGCAAACTCTTAAGCAAATTAAAGATTGCTTTGGATCAGGAGGCTATTTTTCAGGAATATGATACTCTTATTTCCCATTTATTGCCTCTATTGGTAGCCTCCCTCCCCCCGGAAATAGGTGGGAGAAGGAAAGGAGGCAAGAGTGGTTTGATGTCAGGTGTAGGAAGTTAAAAAAGAAGGTAAAATATTTGGCTCGCCAAGTCAAAGGTAAAAATGGGATTGCTTTATGGTCAGAAAAATATCTACAGGCCAGGAAGGAATATAAACACTTTATCCAAATAAAAAAGGACCAATTTCAGTTAGGATTATGGGAGGACTTAAGTGAGGCAGTGGAGGCAAATATTTCAAATAGATTTTGGAGTTTAATAAAGAGAGCATGGGGCTCTAGTGGCAAAACGGAGCAGGTTAGCATATCGGCAGGGACTTGGGGGTTACACTATGGTTCCATTTTTGCTAAACCATCTCCAAGTATAGATAGCTTATTGACTTATACACTGGAATCTTTGCCTCAGTGGGATCCGGTAACCCCGGCGGACGTCAGTCAAATGATCTCCTTCCTCAAAATAAATAATGCCCCTGGTATAGACTTTATACTCACGGAACTTTTAAAGGGAAATCCAGATTGGTGGAGCTAAACTCTAGCCCCATTGTTTACGCAAATAAATGAAACTGGAAGGATTCCAAAAAACTGGTCAGAAAGTATTGTTGTCCCCATATTTAAAAAGGGTAATCCCCAAGAGCCAGCTAATTATCGCCCAATAAGCCTCCTCAGTGTGGTGGGGAAGGTGTATTCTAGGCATCCCCTGAATAGGATTCTAGAATGGGTTGATAGTGAAAGACTGATAGGACCAGAACAGGCTGGATTCAAAAAAGGGATGTCTAGGACAGATCACATCTTGGTAATTGACCATCTAATTTCCAAGTATTTACGTCTGTGTTACAGATCAAGTTTATATATATGCTTCGTAGACCTGAAAATGGCATTTGATTCAGTTTCCCAGGAGAGATTATGGGATAAATTTATTAGCTACCACATCGATCTTAGACTGTTGTATTTGCTTTGAGTATTGCATTCAAGAACTACACTGAGGGTTAGAACAAATAGGTTGGGCGCACTTTCTGGACAGGTGAAGGTGGAAAGGGGGATAAGACAGGGATGTCTTTTAGCCCCCATATTGTTCAACTTATATCTGAATAATATGAGAGAGGATTTGGAGGATCCAGCCCACCACCCAGTGGAGATAGGTGGTCAGTGGATATCAAACCTACTATACGCTGATGATACAGCATTGGTTGCTAGGACCCAGATTGGTTTAAGGCGACTTATGGAAGCTTTTGCTCTATATTGTAAGAACGAATTACTAGAGATAAATTACATCAAAACAAAGGTATTGGTGATTGGTAGGCAGCGGAAGCAACATAAGTGGTCCTTAGGGGGAAACAATATTGAAGAAGTAAACCAATATAAATATCTGGGTGTTATAATTTCGGCTGCCCCTTCTTGGAATGTTCATTTGAAGGCAGTTCGGGCCTCGGTTAAGGCTAGTGGGCAGGCTATAGCTGGCTTCTACTGGAACAAAGGGGGAAAGCTATTTAAACCTGCGTTAAGATTGATTAAAGCAAAAATGGTGCCCCAGCTACTATATGGGGTTCAAGTTTGGAGCCCAAATAAGTTAAATGAACTCGAGATCGAGCAAAATAGAATCTTGAGGACTATTTTACACGTCCCCAGATCTACCCCGGCAGTCCTCCTAAGAGATTAATCAGGTATCAGTCGTATTGAAAAGCAGGCTAAACTTGCCATCATTAAATACTGGCTCTGTCTAAACTTGCTCCCCTCAGCCTCATTCGCAGTCTCGATTGTTGTAACAAGGGAGGGGCAATGGTTTGAGGCAATCAAAAAAATGTTGAGTTCTCTGGGGTATTCAATAGTATATGTTCTGTCTTTGCCTTTTGACAGAATTTGGTCTGAGGTCAAAGTGCGGGTTACCAACTTGGAACTTCAATTTGAACGTGAGCAAATTCAACTACAGAAGGTGTCTGGGTTGTATAGGGATATGGCAACTTTTTGTGAGGGAGCCAATTACTTGACAAATCTCAGGATGAGAAATATAAGAGTGGCTTTGACGCTGGCTAGATTGAATGTGTTCCCTTCTGCAGTGATGGTGGGTATATTAAAGGGCACTCCCTGGGAGGAGAGGCTTTGCCTAGACTGCAGTAAGGCAGCTTTAGGAGAGGTGGAAACCATGGTGCATATTTTATTTATTTGCCCCCGGTACCACTTATGGAGAGAGTTGTTCATCACTCCACTCCTAAAAAACTTAGATCCAGGAAAATCTAAAGAATTCTTTTTGCTCGGGGATCATGATAGTAATGTTTCTATAAATGTAGCAAAGTTTTGGCTTTGGTATGGAAATTTTAAAAATTGTAAAATATGGAGTCAAAGGAAATGTATTTTTATTTTAACCCAAGGGTTTGTGACTAAGATGTGGTAGAGTCAGCCATGTTTTGTTTTATTTTGTGTTGTGTTGTAATGGCCTTCGGCTATATACAATAAATCTTTATGTATGTATGTAAGCTCTATAGGACCCAAAATGCTGTCACCTCTGATCTCATGAAAGAATGGACTGAAACAAGAAGTTGAGCATCAGTTCTCCTTCATGTCTTCTTCTGAAGAGAAATTATTATTTAAGCAAGAAAGCTCACTGAAAATAGATTGGAGGCTCTCTCCCATATCAATCATCAATTTGGAAAACTCCAGACATCTCGAAGATCCCCTAGGAACTCTAAGATCTGTAGGCTTGTGAATCTATAACTCTGGGGCCCTGGTGAATTTTCTAGCAAACCATAATCTTTGCAGGACACTTGCTCATTACAACACAAGGCTTTGATTACCGATGTGGTGGATTTCTTTTTTGATGACTTCACACTCTCTCGGCCAGCGTGGGGCCTGGCCCGGGCTCCTGAAGCTGGGAACAGAAAAGAGATCCCGAGGTTCTCGCAGGCGTAGAACACAAGGGCCTTCTGGGTGATCAAGAGTAAGCTGTTTGCTTTTAAGAAATGCTTTGTCCAGCATGGGAGAACCTGCCAAAAGAGAAATAGGACAAAGTGCTGTGAATTCCTTTACATCTGCGCTCTTGCAGCACACAAGTATGAGGCTTTGCATGCGTTTCCTACTCTGTGGGGCAAATGTGCTTCTCGTGCACAGCTTGTAGCTCACTCACAGATCAGCTTTTTGTCTTCCTGAAGGGAATCCGCGTCCGATTCACCACTTTCCTGGAAACTACCCTGATCCAGCAAGTAGCCAGAATGCTTCATCCAGCTCTCCGGAGGCATAATGGGGTTCTGCAGAGCCTTTTCCTGACCTAAGAAAAGATATTTGTTATTGCGGTAGAAGTCCCACCTCTTGAATGAATAGAACAAACTTGGAGAAAATATATGAAGCGAATAATCCAGCACTCATACTGAAGGGGAGTAAGGGGTAGTAGACTAGACATAAACTAGCAGGTGTCTCAGCCTCTAGCTCAGGGATGGGGAACCTCCAGCCCGTGAGCCAAATCTTGTCCTTGGCTCTTTTTTTATTGGTCCCTTTTCAATTCCTGGATCTGGCCCATGAATCCAGCCCCAAATTTGAAAGTGCAGGGAAAGAAAGAGGAGATGCGGGCATACAGTCAAGGATAGGGGATGGATCTTTGGCATAGATGCATGCTCTGGACTCTCCCTTTCTTTCTCTTCCTGAGCACACTTCTTAAGCAGCCATGTCCCCAACTCCTATGCAACCGGTTATCAAAATGGCCTGTAGAAGGGCAAAGATTCCCCACTCCTGCTCTAGCTAGTATGCCTGGGGAATGTTGTTAATGGGATAAATATCCTGCAGGCAGAAACTGCAGAGACCTGGGCAGGAAGGTCCTCCTAGGAATCATGAAAAGATTAGATAATGGATACAGACTGACGGGAGTAGGAGAGGAGTGGTTCCAGCCACAGGGAAAAGTTTCTAACATTTAGGCCATGTTCAGAAAAAGGTTTGAAACGGGGCACATTGTCATGTGGCAAACTGCTCTTCGCCTAAGTAATCTGTTGCTTCTGGGCAACGGATGGTGCAAATACACTACCCTAGAGCAAACTGCTCCTCCAATAACTGGGAGAAAACAGTTCAAAGTCCCCACCTTTTCAAACTTCCATCTGAACAAGGTTTTAGAATGTGACCAATTGAACACTCTTTCTATACTATAGGAAACCATATAACCAGAGACTTACCAGGTACAGGGTTCAGATCCCACCAGAGTACAGCAACAGTACAGAGAATAACTGAAAGCCTCAAGCTGACCCATTACAGGGAGACTCCCAATTAAAAAACCCACATTTAATATGACAGTGATTAACCTAGTAGAGTGATTAAAGGGGGAAATGGCTTTGCTGTACCTGGCAGTACTTTATGTAGCATCACTGTTTCCCTTGTATGGTTGCCAGTTGCTGATTTGGTTTGTCAAATATCAGCGAGACACAAACATTTTAAAAGATTGGACAATATTAGTGCAAATGCACAATTTTGTGAGGCTGTCTGTGGTATGTCCCCTTTCTTCAGTTGAACTAGCCACAGATCCCAAAGCACTTTCAAAGCAATGCAGAGAAGCAACACTGCAGGGAAGGTGTAGCTGTAAAACTCTTTGAGAGTCCTGACTGGAATAGTTAGCTTTCAGTCATTGCTTTAATGATAGGACATATCAAGCTGGACCCGCACTTACCTTTGAAGTAGCCATAGTACTGGAGATGGTGATGCATGAAGCTCTCATAGGGGTCTGTGCTGGGCTGTGGGAAGAAAAAAAGAATGGACAGCGATAGAGGCAGCTAGTTCCATGCTTATCCCATTCACCAAAGCCCATACTATGTACTGGCACATGGGGAATTAATGAGTTGCTCCACAAAGCACCCACAAAGGAGAATGCCTGAGCACACAAAAGCTTCAGGTTTGATTTGACATGTCTTCTATCTACCCCTGCTTATTATAATAAATAAATAATAAATAATAATAACAACAACAACATGCTCTCTGATGCCCCAGTCACAGCCCTCAGTGTTCTCCCTGTTCCCACCTCAAGTTCATAGCTCCAGCCACTCTGCTGGGCTCCAGAAGTGCACATGCTACCAGTACCCCTCCCACAATGCCCATTTCCTCTTGTCCCAGCGGTTGAAAGAAGTCCCCTGCTGAGCTAGATTCTGTACTGACCTCAAGGGCTGGGTCCTGGGATGGGCACATGGTGGGCTGGAACAATGACTCTGCTGGGCCCTAGAGAACCATTGAAAAGCAGAGTCACCAACAAAGGCTATACGGACCTACCCCTCCACAAGAACTAATGGGGGTCTACTGCGTTGCTGCACCCATTTCCTCCAGCAAGTCCCTCGCCTCACATTGCGGTGCCACCTCCTCTGCTCCCCCTTCCCCTTGCAGGGGCGGCAGCAGCTCGCACCACCGCGCGCTTTTGTAGCCTTGCAGACACAGTTTTATAGTTCTAAATAGCTGGGGGTGGGGCGCTGAAAAGTGGACCAGACCTAGGGATGGCAGAGTCCGGCGGCGTGAACCGGCAACAAAGTGAAGGAGCGCCTCCTGACCTGCCCCGTTCTCTTGGACCCCAGAGACCCGGCTCGTGCCCTTCACCCGAGTCCCTTGGACAACGCGGTATCCTAGCGACCAGCTGAGCACAGCCGCGGGGGGCGGAAATTCACCGCTCATTGGCCTGTCAATGCAGAATGGCAGGAGCATGGGCCAGTGCCTGAGCTCGGAACGGGGGCGTGTACGCGGGTCCCGTCTCCTCCTCCCGCTGGACTAGACAGCGCATAGCTTGTCCCTGATTTTCCACCGTGCTCCCTGTATTTGCGAGGACGATCCCCTCCGACCGCGCCACATCAAATTCAGCTCTCGTGGGAGATAGGGCTGAGGTGGCGGCTTTATCCCACCGGTCCCGGCGGACCTTACACTGCAGAGAGGAGGCACCGTTGGATCCAGGGAGCTTAAGGCCCTCCCTAGCATAGGAGTTTATTTTTTGACATACAGTGGCACACCCATTAGAGAAAAATGTTAGCATCATTTATTTTTGATGTGTAGTTAAAGAGACCATTCTCTTCATGGCCCAGAGTTCTCTGCATTTATTTATTCCTTCCCATTTTTACCCCACCTTCCTCATTAAGGGTTAGGGCAGTTTTACATAGTATAAAAACAGCTAAAACACCCCATTTCCCAAACCCCTCCACCCAATCCCACTCTGCCAAATGCCTAGCCAAACAAAAAAGTCTTACATTGCTTCCTGAAGATGACCAAGTTTGGGTTTAGATGGATCTCCGAGGGGAGAGAAAACATCTCTCTGCACACCCTTGTAGACACCTCATGGGAAGATGGTATCTGCAAGAGGGTGGTCCTGGCTAACCTCAGAGGCCATAATGGAACATAAGGGAAGAGGAGGTCTTTCAGATACTTGGGGCTCAAAGCCATTAGGGCTTTAAAGATGAAAACCAGCACTTTGAATTTATATTTATTTATTGTGCCTGCAAAAATGTTGGCAACTAATGCAGATTCTGAAGCACTGGTGTAATGTGCTCCCAGTAGCCTACACCCCTTCCATCCCCACCCCGACAGAAGACAGGCTGCTGTGTTCTGCACCAACTGCAGCTTCCAAACAGTCATCAAGGGCAGCCCCATGTAGAGCGCATTGCAGTAATCTAGCCTCGAGGTTATGCACACACTGACAATGGTGACTAAATCCAAATCAGATTTTTAAAAAGGTACATTGATATGTTACAAAGTTATGTGTTTATTCATAGGCTCCATATGTTGTGTGTGTATCCTTCTGAACCACGAGGAGGGGTCCTTCATAGCCCATCTTTCCACATTTGAGGCTCTGTATACCCATATTTTGTGCCACTACTTCTCATACTTCAAATTTATTCATGGACCCCATGTATGAGGTAGGTCTCATATGGGGCTGCCCACCTTCAACTCTTTACGTGCATGTGATATGCAAAATGCCACATTTCCAAAGTGGGCTTTGTGGCAAGGCCCATTATTGTGTCATTTTGTTCCAGACATTTGAGGATTATGTAATCGCTGCAGGTTGTTGTAGGCAATAACCCCCTCCCCTCGACCTTAGGCTAAAAGTTCTCTAGAAGATTTCCTGCTGTTTTCTGCCAAGACATATTTAAAGTCCATCCTCCCCTGGTAGCTCAGGGCCCCAGGCTGGGGGGGCTCCTAGAGCCACAGCTCTACCTGGACCTCCTCGTGGTTGACACCCGGGAAACTTGGGAGACCTCAAGAAGGGTGACCCCCAGGCACCTACAGCGGCTGATCCAGAATTCGGAGGGTGAGGCAGTCTTGTAGATAGGTAGGGCCCAGGCCATTTAGGGCTTTAAATGTCAGAACCAACACCTTGAATTGGGCCCGGAAGACTATTGGCAGCTATGGCAAAGGGTGCATTTTGCCAGTTACATCTGGTACGTCGACTTAGGCTGTAGGTCTGACTCGGACCTTGCCACAATCATCTGTGCTTTTATTACCTCAAGATTAGACTACTGTAACACGCTGTACATAGGACGACCCCTGGTGATGGTCTGGAGACTAAAGCTGGTGCAGAATGCAGAGGCTCGTCTCAAGGGGACTTGTCATCACAAGCACATTAGTCCAGTGCTCCGCTCTCTGCCCTGGCTGTCAATAGGCTCCTGGGTCCAATTCAAGGTGTTGGTTCTGACCTTTAAAGCCCTAAATGGCCTGGGCCCCACCTAGCTACAAGACCGCCTCACCCTCTGAATTCTGGTTCAGCCCCTGCGGTCGGCTGGGGGTCACCCTCCTTGAAGTTTCCTGGGTGTCGAGCATGAGGAGGGCGTTCGCAGTGGCCACTCCACGGCTGTGGCACTCCCTCCCACTGTAGGTCCACTTAGCCATAGACCTCCCCTCTTTCCGTAGACAGCGTAAGACTTGGCTGTTGCGCTGGGCCTTTGCCGAGGGAAACGGGATGGGTGGGTGGGGTTAGAGTGGAGGTTTTATTGTTGGGTTATTTTAATGTGGGGTTAGTTGTAAATGTTGAATTTAAAAATTGTATGTGCTTTAAAATGCTGTTAGCCGCCCCAAGATGCTTGCGCAGGAGGGGGCGGCCTATAAATGCGAAACATAAGTAAATAAAGGCACAGGCACCTAACCAATTTTTGCACTTGGCTGGTTGAAAAATTTGGGGCTGTAACTTCCACAGTGTTCACCTGATTGGGGCCAAGAGGGTTCAAAATGTTTGAAACAGATCCAAAATATACTAAACCAAATATGGAAAACAGCATGCAGATTATGCAGGGTATACAACACTATGTGCCACATGCTCACAAAAATCCCCATTTTTAATTCTGCACTAATGGATTAAATTGTTTATAGAGCCCAGAAGATTGGTCCACCTACTGCATATTATACACTAAAATTTTCCCCATTTATCCTGCTATCATAAACTATGCAATGGTCAGACAGCACTATTGAGGTAAAATTGCTAAGACAAAATATTGCCTGCCCTCCCCCCCCCCACTTTTCCTATCAGCAGTAATAATCATTGCCTTTCTGTTATATGTATGCTCCATTTTCACTCAATGTAGAGTAGTTGGACAGTAAATACATGTACATTTCAGAATAATTTCTTTGGGGTTGTGATGGGCTGGGGTAATTATGGTCCTTCTGGGAGGCGGAGAACTATGGTGAGAAGGGATAGGTATTTAATTCCTGTCCTTTGTATAAACCCTCAGGCAGATAATGCAGGGATCGAGATCAGGGGATCCCCTGATCTGGGTTTGCTGCTGTTAAATGCAAGGTCGGTCGGTAATAAATCAACGATCCAAGCATTGATCTTGGATCAATCGGCTGACCTCGTGTGTATTACAGAGACCTGGCTGGACAATGAGTTGGGGCCAGTATTGGCCAAACTTGTTCCAGCCGGGTACTCTGTACAGCACCAGCCCAGATCGGAGGGGTGGGGAGGCAGTGTAGCTGTTTTTTTTAAGGACACTTGGTCTGTGAGGCAGTATCCTGTGCAGACTATCTTGGGCATGGAGCTGGTCCACCTTATGATTGTTTTGGCCGGGGACAGATTAGGGCTGCTGCTGATATACAGCCTGTACAGCAGCATCCCTACACACACTAGTGGAATTGGTGTCGGAGGTGGTCTTGTGGTCCTGGGGAATTTCAATATCCACGCCGACATCAATCTTGGGGGAGCAGAGTGTGAGTTCATGGATGCCATGACAACCATGAGACTGGGTTAGGGGCCCGACGCACAAGGGGGGGACAGACCCTTGACCTGATGTTCTGCATGGGTCTTGAGGCAGGAGATCTGGTGGTGGTGGATATAGTAACTAACTCTGTCATAGACGGAGCATTACCTCTTGCGGACCGGTCTCTTGGCACATGTTTGCCCCCCCAAAAGAGGTAGGACCAGTTCGATGGGTCCGCCCCTGGAGACTTATGGAACCAGAAAGGTTCCAGAATGCTCTAGTGGAATTGCCTCCCGATCTTGGTGATCGTTTGCTGGACGACCTCATTGCTTTTGGGAATAACTTGCTGACTGAGGCCACTGACCGAACTGCGCTCGGGCGTCTGCTCCCAGAATGCCGACAGCGGGGGTCACCATGGTTCACTAAGGACCTGTGCTGGATGAAGCAGGATGGGCAGTGGTTGGAGCACCAGTGGAGCCGGACTTGTACTGAAGCTGACCGATAGCAACATAAAGCTAGTTTAGGAGCGTATGCTGTTGCGGTGCGGGCAGCAAAGAAAGAGTTCTTTGCTGCCCTCATTGCATCTGCAAAGTCACGTCTAGTGAAGCTTCTCCGGGTGGTGCAGAGGTTGGTCAGTCCAGCCTCTCTCCGCCTGGAATTGGAATTTTCCAGTGCCTGCTGTGACATGTTTGCTGACTTTTTTGCAGATAAAAATCGCTCAGATTAATCACGACTTCGATGCTGCACTTAGGACAGTGGGTGAACCAGAGGTAGGGGAAGCCTCACCGTGTCTGTTTCTGTGGGATCAGTTGCAGTGGATGTCGCCTGCTGACGTGGCGGAGGTCCTTGGGGCAGTGCGGGTCACCTGTTGTGAACTAGATCCGTGTCCGTCCTGGCTGGTGAAGGCCAGCCGGGAGACGTTAGGGCTTTTGCTGGCGGAGGTGGTCAATGCCTCCCTTAGAGAGGGCAGAGTGCTGAGCCGCCTCAAAGAGGCGGTGGTGCGGCCTCTCTCAAGTCATTATCTTTGGACGTTGACTCCCTGGCCAGCCTCTAACCTTGAATGGGTGGTGACCAGGCAGCTACAGGGGCATCTTGATCCCTCGCAGTCTGGTTTTCACCCTGGGTTTGGCATGAAGACTGCACTTGTGGCCTTAGTCGATGACCTACGCCGTGAATTGGATCAGGGCAGATCATCTATTTTAATTTTATTGGATGTCGGTGGCGTTTGATACCATTGATCATGAGATGTTGGTGACAAGGTTGTGGGACCGGGCTGGGGTGAGTGGAACTGTTCTTGAATGGTTCCGCTCATTCCTGGCTGGGAGAACTCAGCGGGTGGGGTTCTCGGGGAATGTGCGTCATCTCCCCAGGACCTCATGTGTGAGTCCCACAGGGCTCTATTCTGTTCAACGTGTATATGGAGCCTCTGGGTGAGGTCATGAGAGGGTTTGGCATGCGATGTCATCAGTACATTGATAATACACGACTTTACCTCTCGTTTTCTGGAGACTCAGATCCGGCAGTCTCAGTGCTTACCCAGTGCTTGGCAGCTATGGGAGACTGGATGAGGGCGAGCCGTCTGAGGCTGATTCCCGACAAGACGGAGGGGATGTTGGTGGGTAGGGCTGAGGGGGTAGTGGCTCCCATCATTGGCGGGGTCTGCCCCCCTTTGGCTGCTCAGGTTCGTAGTCTGGGTGTGCTCCTTGACCCAGTGCTCCGCCTGGATTGTCAAGTGGAGGCTGTGGCAAGGGGAGCATTTTGCCAATTACATCTGGTGCGACAGCTGCGGCCATATGTCTCATACTCAGATCTGGCCACCATCATCCATGCTTTCATTACCTTACTGTAACGCACTCTACGTGGAGCTACCCCTGAAGATGGTCTGGAGGCTGCAGCTGGTGTAGAATGCGGCGGCTTGTCTCCTAACGAGGATGAGCCACCGCGAGCACATTACACCTGTGCTCTGTTCTCTGCACTCGCTGCCTTGTCTTCCGGGCCCAATTCAAGGTGTTGGTGATGACCTATAAAGCCCCAAACGGCTTAGATCCTGTTTTATGTGAGACCGCCTCAGGCCTGGGGTCATTTCGCGGCCCCTGCGGTCGGCCACGGGCACCCGACTCAAGGTCCCCTGGGTATCCCAGGTGGCGACGGCAGAGAGGGCGTTCTCGGTGGCCACACCTAGGCTGTGGAACTCCCGTCCGACGGAGGCCCGCCTATCCCCAGACCTCCCATCTGTCCAAAAATACTGTAAGACCTGGTTGTTCCGCCGGGCCTTCATGGAGGTTTTTTTTGCCTTTGAGTATTTCTGACTTTTAGTACTTTTATTATTTTAAATATTTTTAGTATTTTAAATGGATTTTATATTAGTTATATTGTGTGTTATGTTGTTCGCCGCCCCGAGCTGCCGATGTGCAGGAGGGTGTGGGATATAAATGTTTATTATAAATAAAAAATAAATATGAAGAGTTGAATTGTCAACCCAAGGCAAATTATGAAGTTTTGTAGCCACATAGTATATGGACAATCACCTTTCTTTCCACGGGTGAAAAAACACATAATGCTAACTCCACTTTAAGACCACTTTAATATTTCTTATGCACGTCTCAGGGCTTATGCACAACTCATTGGTGCCCTATGTAGCCCTGCAACATGCATAAGAAATGTTAAAGCCGTGTTAAAGTGGAGTTAGCATTATGCATGTTTTCACCCCATGTTTCTATCTGCTCTTGCTGTATTTGAAATTAAATTCACCTTCACTGGAAGCATTGAAGCCTACCCTGTAAGGACAGGCATGTAATTGGGCATGTTAATTTTGTGCATATTAGCTTGGCATATGCTCATTTTCTGTAATGCCACCAATTAAGGAAAATATGCTTATTTCCCATGAAAACGTGCAGTTGTCATTTTAAAAGAAATTATTCTGACATGTACATGCATTGACTCTCCAACTACTTTACATGGAATGAAAATGGAGGATATATATAATAATAATCAGGAAATGTGAGTATTACTGCCAATAGAAAAAGTGGGGCAGGCAATGTTTTGCCCTAGCAATCTTACTCCAATAGTGCTATGTCTGACTGTTGCACAGTTTCTGATAGCAGAATAAATGGGGAAAATTTTGGTGTATAATATGCAGTAGGTGGACCAACCCTCTGGGTTCTATAAACAATTTCATCCATAAGTGCAAAATGAAACAGGGATTTTTTTGTGCACGTTGCACACATTTTGTGCTATGTACCCTGCATAATGTTTTCAATATTTGGTTTAGTATATTTTGGATCTGTTTCAAACATTTTGAGCCCTTTGGCCCCAGATCAGGTAAGCACTGTGGAAGTTACAGCCCCAAGTTCTTCAACTGGCAAAAAACATTGGTTGGGTGCCTGTATCTTTAAATATGTCTTGCTGAAAAACTACCGGAAATTTTGCGTTGAACTTTTAGCCCAAGGTCAAGGGTGGGGGCTGTTGCCTACAAAAATCTGCAGAGATTCCATAGTCCCCAAATTGTTGGAACAAAAAACTTATTTTCTAAGCACTTTTTCCAGTTCACCAGGCAGCCTAAAAGAAGTTGCACTCAATCCCTCACCAAACAGAGATAGGAATTCAGACAGTGCAGCCAGAAGGATAAAAATCAGGCTGAAGAACAAGGACAAGGAGTACAGAAGTATAAAAGGGGATTTTATTCATGTATATGTACAAATTTACAAAAGCAGAAACTGGAGAAATAGAAACTTGCAAGCACAATTTGCTTTTTCCTTCAGTGTAAAGAAAATGACTTGTTATCCGATTCTGATAAACAAAAGGGGAAACAAACACTGACACATTCACAGGCTGGTTACTGTTCAGCTTGGATTTAAATGCAGACAAAATGCTACTTTTACTGAAATGAGGCAGATGGGGCCAAGAATTGGGTTAAAACAACAGAGAAAGTAGTGAAATCCTCACCTTACCCTTTTTAGCGGCTGAATCACACAAAAATGCAACGTACAGCACAGACCCAAGTGAATACATTTTTATTGCCTAGACAGACTGGGAGTATCCAGTCAATGACAGACAGGCATTAAGAATGGCACTGTCGCAAGCCCTGTGCAGGACGACAGAGAAAGGGGCTCACCAAGCACTCCTGGGAACACCAACTTTAGCTGCCCCATTTCAGATGAGAAAAACAAAAACAAATAAACATGTTCTCCCATTGGCCTAGTCCTAGACACACAGGTTCCTGAATGGTGCTGGTACAGATGCTAGGATACTCCAATGGGACTAATTCCTGGGACAGGAGGAAGAGCACTTATTTTGCACTTACAAAAGGGAGTAGGAAATGCCTTTGATTAGATCCATTCCCAGCTCAGACTGTAGAAATTAGACCCCACCACTCGTCTGACCCTGAACTGTGCAGAATCCAAGCATAACATGCTATTTTGCCAGGATTCCAATAGCAGCGGCGGAAGAGGACAGGACAGCTTTGTTATCCAGCAAGCCTAGCTTGATAATTCTCTGCCCACAAGAGAATTTCCAGTCCATGTGATCTATGTATCAGTTCAGGCAACTGCACCACTACATCCCCAAACAGTTACAACTTTTTGGACAACAGTAAAATCGGTAGAAGATTCTAAACTGTACATGTGTAAAAAAGTGTGGAAATTACTCATGTGCTCGAAGTTGTTTTCCTCCTCTTCAGCCGAGCTCGCCAGTCCTCAGGCAGAGCCTCAAAGTTTGCGTTTCTCTCAGCCATGCCACTGTGGAGATGGAAAAACCATTAGGTCCAGCACTTCAGCAAGAGAGTTTTGGCAAACACTACAAGGAGGAAATCAGGAAACTGATCTGTTCTCCGGCAGATAGCACAACTCATTCAGATCACCACTACCAACCTGGGTCAGGGGAGAGAGGCAAGTCTGCTCTTCTGCCCACATTATAAAAAACAAACGATTACAAATTTGGTACTGTAGTATACATCATTTAATTTCAATACGATACACTGAAAAGAAAAATCCTGGCCTATGAAGCACACACTATGCTACTTGGGGCTGGATTGTAGAGCATCTGGCAGCTTGATACAGAGACCACCTACAAAATGGTCTGTATGCGAGTAAAACAAAGGATAGGAGATAAAATAATAAATAATTTTTTTTAAAAATCAATCCTCACCATGATTGGGTAAATAAAAACTTGGTGGTGGTGGGAAATGAAGGGAAAGGGCTGGAGGAACTTGCCACTAGAAAAAGGGAAATAACAGAGAGGCAAGTCCCTCCCAGAGGCCCTGCCAGCCTTCACTCCATGGTGGGGACCAGACCCATTTATAGCCAGGGCTCATTCTGCATTACTCTGCCACCTGCTGTACGGACTAGGGAACACCTGGATATAATTGCCGGACAGGGCATAAATGTATATGCTCTCCACTCCATCATCATGCATGTTCCCATATATACTGCAAGGTCTTTGGGGCTTATATGTGCATGTGAAACATCACAAATAATGACATCACAGTTAGCTACGCTCTTGAGATGGGTCTCCCTGCTTCGGCAGCAGATGCGCAATAGGGTTTGCGGTCTCTTTTTCCACTCCAAAAAAGGTCAGACTAACTTCAGTGTACACTCTCCAGGTTAAGTGTTAGCTACAAACTTGTTGAGTTTTTGTGGAACCATGTTCCAAATGCTAGACATCAAGACTGGTTCCTCCTCCCTTGATAGGCATTTAGTGTAATTCATCCACTCCCCAAATGTTGGCTGATGCACCACCAGCAAATGCAATACTGGGCTAAGGAGTTATCTTCTGGAAATGGACAGCTTCAGTGCCCCATGATAGCCTGGTTGGAGGCAGGAACACATTCTGCCTAAGGGAAGAGGATCTTGTTCAATGGCCAGTGCTGTTTTTCACTCTCCCTAGATACTTCTGAGGACAGGGAGAGGGCTGCTAATCCAGTGACCAGGACAGAGACACCATGAGCCCATCTGGCCATGTTCCACCTTCTCCCCCATACCTGACTAACTGCTGCTGTTTCCATTCCTCAATGCGCTTTTGTGAGTTCTGTTCCCGATCTTCCTCACTGGAGCTAGAATTTTCCTCTTCATCAAGCTCCCGCTGAATGCTCTGCCACTTCTTCACCAAAGACGGCATCTTTGTCTTGCTCTTCTTTCCCTGTATCCCAAAATTCAACATGCTGCAATGAGAATTGGGTCTAAGATGACAGAGAAACTATGGGAACAAGTTTGAGGGCTAGGAGTAGGATAATGCATGTTTCAGCATGGACCCCGAGGAATTACCTTTCTCCAAAGGGGAAAAAAGAGGAAAATGGGAGCACAACCAGAGAGCAGCTCCAAATTATGTCAGGAGAGAAAATGTGGGGAACATTAAAGCTGTAAAGAAGCTCACAGATCAGAATTTCCGTAATCAGGACTGTTCTTAGTGGGAAGCAGGAAATCTCAGCTGCCTCTGGAAAACAAGTTAAAGGCCAGTTCCTCTGGAAATGCCCAGAGAAATTAGTTTTCCCTTTGGTGACAAGATTCTTCACTGGAGTAGCACTCTTCATCTCAAGTATTAGATTTCCTATTCACATTTTAGGAGACTTCAGCTCAGAGTTACACAGGCAACTCTAGGGACAATCATAGCTTCTGTTCCTACCTATGCCAGTACCCTCCAAGCCAGTACCCTATCTTCCCCAGCCTCTTGGCGATGACCTATAGTACCCTAGAAAAGAGACATTTTATAAAACAGCAACTACTTTTCAGGATATGGCAAGGAAGTTGCAAAATGGAAGCTGTCTGCAGCTTCCGACAAGGAAGAAATGCCATGAATTTCAAAGTATTCAAAAGCATCATCCCCCTTTAACAGATGGGGAAACTGAATTAGAGAGATTCAATTTGCCTTAAGAACAGGAGGCAAATCAGTGTTGGAGACAAGGTTTGCACAGGAGCCCAGGAGAGTTAGCTGGCTGGCTCCCAGTGACTTTCACTGAACCTTTTTCCCCAGAGCATTTCTGAAACCTCACTCTATCCCTGTTCAGCTCACATCAGCAGAGAACCTGCCATTGGCCAGGCACACACCCATTCTCTCCCACAGTCTGTCCTCTACAACTCCATACCTTGTCCTTCCTGCTCTTCCTTGGTTTCTCTGGAGGCAGTGTTTTGGGAGCAGGTGGAGGTGGAGGTGGTGGGGGTGGAGGTGGTGGCTGTTCTGTAGTGCTGGTGGCAGGTAGGGCTCCTCGTACAGGGACTGGCTGTGTTGTGCTGGTTACAGGCCTGATGGGGACACTGCACTCTGGATAACTTATGAGGGCTGGTGCCGGTACTCCCAGGTAACTCGACTGCAGGCTCATTCCTGTGGTCTGGGGGCCTACGCATACAAGAACAAGATGGGGATCCATGTTTGCCTGGCTCACCACTAGAGGCAAAATGTAGAGGTGAGCCTGTGGAATGGTACTTACTTGCATTGATAACTGGTTGGCTGTAGAGCACCGGACAGCTGCCAATGGTTGCAGTTCGCTGCACCAACCCAGCACTCATTTCCGTGGCTTTTCTCTTCAGAGATTTGGCCAAGAGGGCTGTGGAGGCAATGGCCTCTGAATTACTCTGAAAGCAGACACACCAGTTAGGGACCTTCTATAAGCAGTGCATTGGTTTATCAAAATAGATGCAGACTGGGAAAACACAGGACTTTCTTTCCACAGCTTGAACACACAGCCCAAAATCCTCTCTCCGCAGCCTTCTGCTGAGAATGCCAGCTCCAATCAGTTCTCATGGACGAGGGCACGCAGAACTGATCACACAAGCCAATGTGTCGTTGCCCACCTGCACTAGGTTTGGTCTGTTGCAATAGCCAGGTCATCATGTATCACTAACTCTTCTCCCACCCAGCTGTCTTTGGTTTATACCATTTCAGCCCTGGAACTTCCTTCCTAGCCTGCTACAGTCTGCGCTCACAACCTCCTTTGGCTCCTTATTTAGAAAGCATTTATTTACTCCTCGTCTGCCACCCGCCTGAGCCATTATTCCTCAGGACACAAAGGAAGCCATGGTGCCATACCAGGAAAGGCTGCACAAGGGACTGTATAGCCAACATAGAGGTCTGCTTGGGACACCAAAACCAGTCCTTAAACCCTGCTTTTTGGGGTTCAAAAGAGAGGAGTTCATGGAGGACAGGTCTATTGACTGCTGTTGGCCAAGTCGGTCAGCTGGGATGCAACTCCTAAATCATCCTGTCCTTCGTTGATTTCCCCCAAGGCACCATGTACTGGACATTGCTGGAGACAGGATACTAGGCTAGAGGCTATTGGCATGACCCAGTAGGGCAGTTCTGACATTCTTTTACACTTCAGATGTTAAATCTGATCTCCAAGCTTAAGATGCTTTTCGGAAGCAAATTATTTTTCTACCTATGCACTAGGTCTTGGCAAAGGCACGGCTTCAATCAAGCATTGGGAAATTCCCTTGGAATTCCACAGCTCTGGAGGACCCCATATGCCAGTACATTTCACACCCTATCTGCTTTAGCATATGGCAGGGGTGGGCAAACTGTGGTTTTTGAGTCACATGTGGCTCTTGGGCAGTTCAAGTGAGGCTCTTTCCCAGCGCCAGTCCATCCTTGTGTGAATGGTCCTGTGTCTTGCTTCAATTAAGGAGACTAATTAGAGGGAAGCTTAAAGGAGCAGTTGCAAGAATTTAAATGTTTACAGGCAGCATGGAGGCTATTTAAAACCATCATCTTGAAAGCTCAGATTAAATGTATTCCACAAATTAAAAAAGGTATGAAGAGGACCAAACGTCTGCCTGTACGTCTAAGTGGTGAGGTGAAGGAAGCTACTGGAGCCAAAAAGGTATCCTTTAAAAAAAATGGAAAGAAAGTCCCAATGAGGTAACTAGGGAAGAGCATAAGCACTGCAAGAGTAGATGTAAAAAGTTAGTAAGGCAGGCCAAAAGAAATTTGAAGAGCAACTTGCTAAAGATGCTAAAACTAATAATTAAAACTTTTTCAAGTATATCAGAAGCAGGAAGCCTGCTAGAGTCAGTTGGGCAGTTAGATGACCAGGGACTGAAAGGGGTGCTTAGGGAGGAAAAGGACATTGCACAGAAGCTGAATGAGTTCTTTGCTTCGGTCTTCACTGCAGACGATGTTGGGGAGATACCTATGCTGGAACTTTACTTTGTAGATGATGAATTGGAAGAGCTGTCACAAATCAACATGACTCTGGAGGAGATCCTAGAGCAAATTGACAAACTAAATACTAACAAATCACCAGGACCAGATGGTATTCACCCCAGAGTTCTGAAGGAACTCAAATATGAAATTGCAAACCTATTGTTAGTAATTTGTAATCTATTGCTAAAATCTGCCACTGTATCTGAGGAATGGAGGGTGGCAGATGTAACCCCGATATTTAAAAAGGGATCCAGAGGAGATCCTGGAAACTACAGACCAGTAAGCTTGACGTCTGTGCCAGGCAAAATGGTGGAAATCATCATTAAGAACAGAATCACTGGGCAGGTTGATAAACATGGCTCAATGGGGAAGAGTCAACATGGATTTAGCAAAGGTATGTCATGCCTCACTAATCTTTTGGAATTCTTTGAGGGTGTAAATAAGCATGTGGACAAGGGAGACCCGGTATTAGTGTACCTGGATTTCCAGAAAACATTTGATAAGGTCCCACATAAAAGACTCTTGAGAAAATTAAAAAGTTATGGGATACGAGGTAGTGTCTTACTATGGATCGGTAACTGGTTAAAGGATAGGAAGCAAAGAGTAGGACTGAATGGTCAGTTTTCACAATGGAGAGATGTAAAAAGTGGTGTGCCCCAAGGATCTGTACTGGGACCGGTGCTGTTTTATGTATTTATTAATGGCCTGGAAAAGGGCGTTAAGAGTGAGGTGATCAAATTTGCAGATGACACCAAGTTATTCAAGGTAGTTAAAAGATGAGCAGACTGTAAAGAACTGCAACAGGATTTTATGAGACTGGGTGCCTGGGCATCCAAATGGCAGATGAGATTTAATGTGGATGAGGGCAAAGCGATGCACATAGGGAAAAATAACCCAAACTATGAATACACCATGCTGGGTACTAAGCTAAGAGTTACCACTCAGGAAAACGATTTGGGAGCGACTGTGGACAATAAACTGAAATCCTCAGCCAAGTGTGTAGCAGCAGACAAAAAAGCAAATGTTAGGAGTTATTCGCAAAGGGATAGAGAATAAAACTGAGCATGTCATACCTCCTCTATACAAATCAATGGTGCGACCGCACCTGGAATAGTGTGCCCCGTTCTGGTTGCCCCATCTCAAAAAAGACATAGCTGAATTAGAAAAGGTACAGAGAAGGGCAATGAGAATGATAAAGGGTATGGAACGGCTTCCGTACAAAGAGAGGCTTGACAAGCTGGTTCTCTTCAGCTTAGAGAAGACAGAGGGGACATGATAGAAGTTTATAAAAATCTTGAGTGGTGCGGAACGAGTAGTTAGGGAACGGTTATTTACCCTCTCAAACAGTACTAGAACTAGGGACACTTGATGAAACTAGCTGCAGGCAGATTTAAAACAAATAAAAGGAAGTACTTTTTCACTCAATGCATAATTAGTTTATGGAATTTGTTGCCAGAGGACGTTGTCAAGGCCAGTAGTATAGCTGGGTTTAAAAAAGGACTTGGTAAGTTCTTGGAGAGTAGGTCCATTAATAGCTATTAACCAAGTAGCTTACGGGATGAACTTCTTACTGTCGGGAGTTGAAGTGAACACCGGGGAATGGATTGCCGACTGTGACTGTTGGTTCTTCTCCCATGAGATCAAGATTGGCCACTGTCAGAGGACAGGATGCTGGGCTTGATGGACCATTGGTCTGACTCAGTATGGCACTACTTATGTTCTTATGGTCAGAGTAGACAAAGAACCCAACACCATGAGCTGGATACCAAAATCTTCATATAGCCAAGAGCCACAAGATACCCATGCACGTACACCCCTTTAAAGAATCTCCTGGGCTTAATCTCAACTCTCCTGCTATGTGATTAGGTGCTACTCTGCAGTTCTGGCTGCTGAGATTCTGAGAAGCAGCTGCAATTCAGCTGCTAAGACTTAGGTGCAATGAAGAAAGACACAGGGCCATTAAGGCAACATGGGTCTGGGGCTGGTCCTGACTGAGAACCTCACTTGAACTGCCCAAAACCCACATGTGGCTACTGTGCCACAGTTTGGCCACCCCTGCCATATGCTAAAGACTGAGCTGTCTTTAGCATACACGCAGCAAGCTTTTTTGAAAGTTTATTTGCTTTATTTGTTCTAGTTTTGCTAGTTCGCCCCCATGCAACCTTAGGGCACTCTATTTAGTTTGTGGGTTAAACGCTGGCTACGCAACCCTGCTCTTTCCTCTCAACCATTCTTATCCATAACATATAACCCTACCTTGCACCTATGACTTAAGTTTCCTCACCAGCCCCTTGGTGAAACGTTCTGCCTAAGTATTTGCCCTACTGCTCTGCAGACATGCCTGAAGAGTTCTGAAACAGGAATCCTGAGTGAGTTACTCGCTAGAAGGGTTTATGCTCTAGGCAGCGCAGTGCAAGGCTATTCCACCCTGGAGAACACACAGTAGCAAGGCAATGCTGCAGAGGCCACAAGTGATTCCTAGTTGCCCAACTGCTCCCCAGCCTGCTACTCCCACCGTCTCACCTGGCTGTTGGCAACTGCTGGCCGGAGAAGAGGTTTCAGAACAGCCTCTTCCTCAGTTCCTGGGGCTGGTGGTTCCTCACCACCTTCATCCTCCATTTCTACTTCCTGGATTTCTCCCTCTTCTCCAGGAGGTGGTGGCGGTGGGGGAGGAGGAGACTCTGGAGGGGGTGGCGGCGGTGGCGGCATTTCCAAGGGTAAAGGGGGTTGAAGCACGGGGACAGAGGACTGGAGCAGAGTCCAGAATGGAGTAAGAGGCATGAGAGATGTAGCAGGAACTTGACTGGAAAAGGGCTCTTTACAAACAGAACCTGGAGGGGATACATTTACAAGGCTTGATGACCCACCTACAGCACCCATACCCACCCACTCTCTTGCAAATCTTCCCAGAGAGCAAGATGCTTTCCCAGGGAAGTTACTTTACTACTTGTGTTGTTATGCAACCTGGTACATAGGCCCCAAGAATCCTAAATATCCAATGGCACAAGGATACTTAAATGCAGGGCTGAGGAACTACCCTCCCCATCTCCATGGGATATGGCTGGTGCTCCTTGGGAAATGCAGGCATAATGGGGCAGATATCTTCTCCACCCAGCCCTCTTCCCCACACAGCTGCCTGGGGAGCACCACAACAATTTCAGCTTAACTGAATGCTTTGCTAGACAAGCATATAGGTTTGTTCCAAGCAACCGTCTACCAGTTGTAAAACTCCATCCCTTTCTGGTATTCATAATCCATCCTAGCCTCACCCCTTTGGACAAAAGACCCTCTGGTACCTGTGGCATTTTCAGTAGATTGCGCACCAGACTCTGCTTTTTCCTTCAGTGCTTGTTTAGGAGGAGCCTCTGCTTTATTCTCTAGGGTCTGCCCCTCCTCTTCTTCTTCCCCATCTGGGAACTCCCACTGGGACTCTCCTGTCTGCTCGTTAACATAGAAATAGCGCCTATGGTCCCTAAATCACAAAAAAGAAAACAAGGTTTTACATTCTCTCCCCTGCACTGACACAGCCGATGGGGTCCCCTCCTGCGACAGCAGAGAGCTCTCACAGGAAGAACCACTTGTAGACAGAAGGACTGCTATTCACAAAGGCAACAAACAGCTTTGAGGACTGTGGAGGGATAATCAAGCTGGATTACTCAAGGCTGTTTGCATTGCTGGCTCTGTGAATACAGCCCTGACCCTCTGCTTCAATAGAGGAGGGCAGACAAAACAGCTCACTTTTGGCTGATGTGCAAACAGGGGTTCAAGAATTCACTAACAAATGGACTTTTAGAACGCCCTCCGGCTTATTTTCTTGCAGGATACAAAAAAGGAGAACAGCCCAATTTAGGGAAGGTGGCTGCTCCCCCATGGACTTCTGCAGTCACATTTATGAAACTTGTGGTGTCAGACATTACTGAGTGCTATTGAGAGGGAGAGGATCTGGGAGCTGAAAAACAAAAGAGCAAAGATTTCAAATAAAGAAAAATAATCAAGAAAGCCGAATATATAAAGAAATAGTTTGGTCTGACCTGCTGGCAGGAGACAGTAATCTTGTTCTTCGTTGAGATCCGAAGCCAGTGAGCTCTCCATAAGGACACCGATGCTACCCGGGAGTGAAGTTCCTGAGATCCTGCAATGTGCACAGAGCTCTCGCATGCGCGACCCCCCATGCCCGCCCTCCTTAGCGCATTTACACTTGAGAGAGTAAACACCAGCTCTGTCCAATCGCGGAATCAAATCCATTTCAAACACTTAACACTGACTTTTTATTTCTCCAATTTTTGTGGCTGGCCCCAAACTCTGCACATGCTGGAGGCTCTCTGCCTGCCCAGCACTGCTAACTGCAGCTGCTCTCAGTCTCCAGACAGATGACGGCACGTCGGCAGGTGGTGATGGTCACAAATCATGTCTGAGATGTCAAAGGTGAAAGGTGAAAAGGGGAGAAGAGTGCGTACCTGTCCCAGTGGCAGGACCAGCCTTTAGGTGTGTCGTTTATTTCATACTGTTTGAGCTGTTCAGCTGCATCTTGAAGTTTGCGTTTGAGGTAGTTTCCATGGAGAGCGCCTTCTCGCCAGTCTGCAATACGAGTCTAGGACAAGCAAGTAAAAAATGAAAGGTCAATTACAGACACCTTTCGCACAGCAAGTTAGGGCAGGTCCAAGAACCACAACTAGAACTAGCATTGGGGGCCACGGATGCTGGTGCATCAGCTGGAAAGAGAAGATGAAGCACAGACCAGTAAGCCTTTACTGGCTGGTTCTGGAGCACACATAAGCCCTCCTAAGATGGAAGGCAGAAGGACAGGGTGCTTTAACTTCCTACAGCTGTCCCAATCACACAGCCACTGCTCATCTCACAGTATTTCAGTAAAAATGGAAAGGTGTGCTATTGTCAGTAGGAGTGAAGGCTGCAGTTACCTCAGTCTGCAACAGCAGCATGTGAAAATTGGAGATGGATTGTCTACTGATGCCCAGAAACTCCAGTTTGCTTATCAGGGTATTGGCCAGCTCTCCAATCTGAAACTGACAGAGAACAACGTGAGAAGTCAAGGATTTCTTCTGGTTATCACACAGGCAAATGCATAATACACAGGATTCTTCTACCATCTGATCTAGAGTGTGTATGAAAAGCCACTGTAAGAACAGGCTGCTCAGTCAGAGAGAAAGCAAGTAGACAGTGTGACTTTTGTGGCTAACAAGTGGCAGTGGTAAGTTCCATTCCTGGAGGGAATGCAAGCAGCATTGTGAGACTATCCTCATAGGGACATGAACTCAAGGCTACAAGAGGTCTCTCTCTAAATTCAGTAATTATTATTATTTATATAGCACCAGTGGTTACCGCGTGCTGTACAATCAATAATTACAGACAGGTCCCTATAGACGGGGCACAGGCATGCACAAGTAACAAAACTACTTCACTGATCCTCACACAAAACAGGGGCTACGCCATCTCCCAAAGTCAATACATTTTCTTGTATGAGCACTCTTGTACGCCACTGCCTGATGAACATATTTTGAAAAAAAATTTTTTTTTAAAGAAAAATAGGACAGAGCTAATAGGCCTGTGGCAGACCCAAGGGTATAGGACTGAAAAAGTCAAAATAACTAAGAAGAGGGAATTGAAAGCACTCTGGTGGTGACAATGCTCTAAATTCTAGTACAAAAACTCAAGGGCTAGTACAGACAGGGATCCAAGTGAATTTGTCCCCAAGATGGATTTCAGGACAGCCCCAAACTGCTTGTCAGTGCTGTATCATGCACCTTTATGTCCTGCTCCTCTTCTTCCACCTTTGGTGTTGCCTGCACTTTCACTTTCTCCTGTGACTCCTCTGTATCCAGCTCTTTGTCTGAATTCTCATCAGCTACTTCTGCACAAACAGCTTTTTTTAAAAAAGAGAGAGAGCGAGAGAAAGAAGAGGCATGAAATGAAGTGTCCTGTCCCATAGTCCAGTCATCAGCACGTCTCCACATCACACAGTTCTATCAGATCAACACCTACAATTAGCAGGCACAGAAAGGGGATCAAGAAAACATGCAAGAGGAAAAACTGGTTTGGTCTTTCTTTTGCTTCTTTATAATGCAAAAGGGGCTTTTTGTCCAATTTCCTGCAGTCTCCTATGCAAAAATCATCCAAAGAGGATAACTTAGTCATTCTCAGTACTACTAAAGAGCTTGGTCAGCTGCACGCCACAGGCTGTCTCGCTACCTCAAACCACAGGCTCCTCTGATTCCAAACAGGGAAGACATTCTGTTAAACATTTAGCTATGGAACCCACAGCTAAAGCCTTCTCTGAAAATGTTGGCTGGGGAGGTGAAAGGGGAGCTCAAGAGAAACCGCCATAATTACCAGTTTCCCCAGGTTCAGGGCTCTCATGCCCGGTTTTGCTAGAACCCTGGCTGGCAGATTCTGGGCTGACAGCTGCAACAAGCAGCTTCCATTTCCCTTGCTTGGATGTCAGCCGGTGCGTTGCATCCTGCAGTGCCGATGGGCTCTCATCAGAGCGCGGGCTGGAACCTGAAACACTGCCATCACCCTCCTCCAGGGCTCGCAATTCTGCCTGTAAAGAAACAGTAACTTAGTTCTGGGGTAAACAAAGGCACAACACTCACCGGAAGCCATCTTCTAAACCAAGGCGGGGAAGAAAATGATAGCTTACAAAGGATTTATATCCTGCCTGCTGACCATGCCTACTGCTTTCAGGGACAGCAACTCTACATATAAAATTGTCAAAAAAATGGTAAAACCATTTCCAAAAGCCTCCTTCTCCAAATGCTGCCCTCACAGCCTACGAAGAGAGAGGGGAAGATGACAAACACAAAGTGCAGTTCGTATGCACATTAGGGGTGTGCAATTTGTTTTCATTTTTATAACAAAAATCTCATTTTCATTATCATTATTGCAACAACACACACACAAAAATAATTCTGAAATTTCAGAAAAAAAGCTACATTTCTGAAAAATAAATAAATTTTGGGACGTACATTTTAGGCTGTAAACCTTTTTGTTTTCCATCCAATTTGCAGGGTATTTGGGCAGATTGTACCCCTCCCAAGGGAACATCCCTGCCAACTTTCAAAAAGATTGGATAAAGGGTCTTGATTTTATAATCGTCATGGTTTGCAATACATTTCTGGCTGTAACTTCTTTTCTACTTGCCCAATTTGATTGGAATTTCGATAGATTGTACTCCTCACACAAGGAATCATTACTGACTATTTTTGGAAATAGTGGATAAAAGATTCCAATTACATAAGCAATTTACATTTTGTGCATGCCTGCCAAATTTAAAAAGATTGGATAAAAGGCCCCAATTTTATAAGCAATTTAACTTCTGTGATTTTAACAGAAGACATGCAAATACAAGTCCTGAAAGCCCAGCCCAGCAATCAAGAGACATGATTGACACATCCAGGCTGGCCAACTGGCATCCCAAAACACACCCTGCCTGCAGCACTGTGACAGAAGATAATCTCTTATTGTCTCTTTCCTAAGCAGACACTTCCAACTTCCTAGCAACAAGCAGGGGGTTTGGGGTGGGCACAGCACAGCACAGATTGCAGATACATGATTGACATTTCTGTTGTCCAGCTGGCATCACAAACCCATCTTGTACCACTGTGACAAACATAAGAGAATCCCTAGTACAGGCTCATTCTCTGGATATGCTGTCCAGGCTTCCAACATGCCAGTACCCAATTACTGCAATCAAAGAGGCATTGAGGTGCAAGTGTAAGCTTCTGCTAAGCTACACAGCCCCCACCATGGCTAGGATCTTGTGTGGCTCATAGGCTGGCTCAGTGCTCTTTGTGTGCGACTCCATGTGCTGCAGTCTTCAGTCTCACTGCAAGTGCTTGAAGAAGCAGAACTCTGCACCTACTCGCCCCCATGACTTTGTGGTGCCAACGACTGAAGCCTGTGCCAGTGCCTCCAGCACCTTCTCCTCATCTGCTCTGCAAACCTCCTCCTGTCTTCTTCACTCTCTCTACAAATGCTCCAAAAAATCAGATTTCTGCATCTAGTAAAACCTCTGTTAACAGAGGCAACACTTGCAAATGATTCAAGGAAATTTGCAACTTCTGTTAAAACCACAAAACTGACATTGCTTATAAAATTGGGACCCTTTATCCCAGGGGTGGGGAACCTTTTCTGTCCTGGGGGGCACACTGAATATTAGTATGAGCTCCAAGGGCCACACAGAAGTTGGGAGCAGGGGTACTTAACAGGTTTCTTCAAGAAAAGGAGGGCCCAGATCATGGATCTGAGCCCTGGATCTGTCCCCTACCCATGTGTGCATGCCCTCCTCTCTGCTCCAGTATCATGAGCTCAATTTTTCAGTGCTTGGGGGTAGAGAATGGATCCAGGGTCCAGATCCAGGCACTGGAAAGGGGCCACATAAAAACTTGCCAAGGGCTGCATTTGGCCCCGGGCATGTGGTTCCCCACCCCTGCTTTATCCAATCCCTTTCTGAAGTTTGGCAGGAATGGTCCCTTGGGTGAGGGGAACAACACATCCAAATTTCATCCATATTGGATGGAGAACAAAAATGTTACAGCTGGAAATGTGTCCATAAACCATGAAATAATTAATTCGTTTATAAAATCGGGTCCCTTTATCCAGTTTTTAATTAAATTTGGCAGGTATCATCCCATGAGGTAAGGGGTACAATCAGTCCAAATCGAATGCAAACTGGATTTAAAAAATGAAGGAGATACAGCTGGAAATCCATTTCCCATTGAAACCAATGGAAAACAAAAAATTAAACACAACAAAAATGATCTAACACAAAAAATTAAAAGCCCCAATAATGAAAATAATAAGGAAAAAAAATGAAATGGGTCCTTGGTGCACACTCCTAGCTTCTAAACAAATGATATTCTCCATTCAGAGTGAAGAAATCGTTTCACCCAAGCCAGAGATGGGCTTTTTGTAAATGCCAGTACTCCTCCTTCAGGCTGATATCTGGGATTGGCTGGAGCACTATTATCTAGAGGGAGCCCTGTGTTCCAACTAATCCTGTTGGGCTCATGGCAGGTGTCAATCCAATCCCCTTAAGCTCAGGATGGGTTTCCCATTAAAAGGCAGGCCCACCCCTATGGAACATGATGATGTGTCAGAACTCCATGGGAACGGGGCCACCCCTGGACATAACCGGCCCAGGCACAGAAGAGTCCGGCTGCATCCAGCCCAAGTTCAGATTGGGCCCAGCCCGAAGTTTTTGGCTCAAGAAGAATCACCTACAAAGTGCCCAATCCCGATTTTTGCCATTGAGAAGCATCTCCTATAGCAAGGTGCATCTTCCCAGAGGAAGGAATACCAAATAGCATCCTTCCATGCACATAAATTGGGCTGGGGAGGAACAGGAGGTTCCTGCGTGCACTGTATGGCCTTGGGGGTAGGTGCCTGGGAGAAGATTTCGACTAGGTTTGCATCAGCTCTCTGAAGGCCTGTGGCGAAGCAGCTACCCCATAGTTCAAACCCCATCCATGGACATTATCTTCTCTGAACTCTGGCAAGTACAGCCTCTGCAACACCGACTCCCCTATCTCCTCTCTGCTACTCTCAAGTCACTGCCATCCACAGGTGCCCCCTTCCCAGCCACTGACTCACCTTTTTTCTTTCCAGCACCATCTCCAGCTCAAGTGTATCCTGCTCCTCTTCCTCCTCCCCACTCTCCCCTGACTGCACCACACTGCAGACGTCCTCTGGAGAAGGGTCTTCCCCAGCATCTCTGGAAGCTTCTTCTGGTTCTTCAGTAGCAGCTGCTGCCTGGTCCACTGCCACGTTCTCCGCCAACAATGGTTCTACCTCCTCCTTACAGATCACTTTCCTCCTCCACCGCTCCTCTTCCTCCTTCACCACCTCCGGCAGTAAAGGGGCCAACAATGATGCTGCTACCCCCTTCTTCTCCTCCTCATTGTTCAAAAGGGCCTGAATGCCTTCATTCACTTCCTGGAAAACAAGGAGAGGAATCACAACCTCCTTTTCATCCAGAGAGTCAACCATGGAAAAGAGCAAGCCACATCCAACACGGACGAGAAGAATGAAAAACACCAACTGGCTCTCTATGCTGCAAGGGCCAGAACATGAGCCAAAACCTTGCATCAGAATAGTTACAGGCAGAGCCCTATGTGCTACATGTGGCTGCAATCGTGGAAATTAGCCCTTTGAAGTCTCTGCCATGGAACTGGCCTTTCAATGAGTGGAGGCCAACAGGACCAGGACCCAGAGGCTGCCACCAGCCAGGATCCTAGCAGGAAGCCATAGATGCAGCTCTGGCAAAGCCAAATCCCCATATCTCCTCCCCCTCTTTCCTCCTTTAAAACAAGTTATTTCAGTCTGGTGCTGATCCCTGTCAGAGACAGAAGCCAGGCAACCGCATCAATCAGCCTGAATTCAACAACTGGGAAGATACTAGAACAGTTTATCATTCAGTCTGTAAACACCTTGATGAGAATGCAGTGATGTGTCAGAAAAAAATCATGCCAGACTAATCTCGTCTTGTATCTTTGCTAGAGTAACTAGCTTAGTGGATGAGGGGAAACACTGTGGACACAACATATCTTGATTTCAGCAAGGCATATGACAGTTTGACAGTTTCACACAAGATCCTCATTGTCAAGCTTGCAAAGCATGGCTGGAAGACACTGCAACAAGGGAGATTGATGTCTGGTTGAAGAATTGCACTCAAAGAGCAATCATCAATGGTTCATCATCAAACTGGAGGGAGGCATCAAGTGGGGGGTCCTGCAGGGCTCTGGTTTTTGGATCTGGAACTATTCAACATCTTTATTGGTTCCACCTGGATGAAGGAGTGGAGGAATACTTACCAAGTTTGCAGATGACCCAAAACTGGGAGGGGTAGCTAACAGCTTCAAAGACAGAATTATAAATTGATTTTAAAAAAAATAAATCTAGATAGGTTGAAAATTTGGGCTGAAAATAATAAAATGATATTCAACAAAGATAAATGTAGAGTTCTGCATTTAGGGAAGAAAAACCAAATATCAAGATGGGGGGATACCTGACCTGTAAAAAGGATCTAGGAATTGTGATTGATCACAATAGTTACAGGCAGTGTGGTGAGAGAGTTGTAGTTGAGAGTCAGTGTAGTGTAGCACATAAGGTGCTGGACTTGGACCTAGACCACCAGGGTTCGAATCTCCCCGTAGCCAATGAACTCCTTGGGCAAGTCACAACCTCAATTCCCCATCTGTAAAATGGGAATGTGCGTGTGTCTGTTTTTCCCTGTGTGTTCCCCTCATCCTTGTCCATCTTAGATTGTAAGCCCATTGGGCAGGGACCGGTCTCTGAAAATTTGTGACTGTAAAGTGCTGTGTATGCCTAGTAGTGCTATAGAAATGATTAGTAGTAGTTTATCACAAACTGAACGTGAGTCAGCAATAGGATGGGTCTGCAAAAAAAAGGCCAATGCAATTTTAAGCTGCATCAACAGAAGCATTGTCTCCAAGTCAGCAGCGGTAATGATTTCACTCTATTCAGCACCTGTCAGACCTCACCTGGAGCACTGTGTTCAGTTTTGGGTGCTTCATTTTAAGAAGGACACTGGCAAATTGGAGTGGATTCAAAGGAGGACAACAAAGATGATAAAGGGTTTGGAAACCAAATCTTCTGAAAAAAGTTGAAGGATCTGGGTATGTTTAATCTAGCAAAGAAGACCAAGGGGAGAAACGATAGCAGTCTTCAAAGAGCTTCCACCAAGATGGAAGCAAGAAACATAAGAACGTAAGTAGTGCCATACTGGGTCAGACCAATGGTTCATCAAGCCCAGCATCCTGTCTCCAACAGTGGTCAATCCCTCTCTCTTGGGAGAAGTACCCAACAGGTCACAATGGGCAATTCCATTCTTTGTTGTTCCAGCCCCGAAGAGGAAGAGGTTACGTACCCAAAAGCTATTTGGCTAATAGTCATTAATGGACCTATCCTCCAATAACTTATTCAATCCCTTTTTAAAACTAGCTACACTACTGGCCTTGGCCAATTCCTTTGGCAATAAATTCCACAAGCTAATTGTGTGCCAAGTGAAAACTCTATTGGTTTTAAATCTGCTGCCAGTTAATTTCATGGAGTGTCCCCTTATTCTAGTAGTGTTAGAGAGGGTAAATAACAGTTCCCTATTTACATATTCCACACCACCCATGATTTTATAGACTTCTATCATATCCCCTCTCAGCTGTCTCTTCTCCAAGCTGAAGAGCCCCAAGCTATCAAGCTTCTCTTTATACGGGAGCCATTCCATACCCTTCAATTTTGATGCCCTTTTCTGTACCTTTTCTAGTTCTACTATGTCTTTTTTGAGATGGGGTGACCAGACCTGCACACAGTAGTCTAGGTGCGGTCATACCATAGATCTATATAGAGGCATTACAATATTTTCAGTTTTATTCTCTGTCCTTTTCCAAATGATTCCTAACATGATTTGCTTTTTTTAAAATTTTAAAAGTTTTAATTTAATTGTTTAGTTATCAAACATTACTTATTTTTATCTTTATCTCTCAACAACTATCAACATACATTAAATTATAAGGACATAAACTAAAGTAAATTAAATTATATATTGGGGGTGCGGGGGGGGGGGGGAAGGAGAGAAAAGGTTCCTTCATTTTACAGCATATGGAGATGCTGTTTGGAAGTGTCCAAGCCCGTATTGAGGTTTACCAATTCGGTTTGGTAAATCAAATTGAATGTAGATTAACCGACAGTTCCTGCTTCTCCATATCTACATTCTTTGTAATTAAAGTCCAGCTTGGGTTCCAAGTCACATAAAAGTCTTCTAGGGTATCATGGAGTCCTGCCGCGATTCTGTCCATTGAAAGAACATACGAGAGTCTTTGTATCCAATCCATCATTGTAGGTCCATCTGGGGATTTCCACTTTTGAATTATTGTATGGATGGCTGCCAGGATCATTGCTTTGCCTGCTGGAACATTTGTTTTCCCCCCCAGTTCTTTTGGCCATATGCCCAATAGTGCCAACTGCAGTGTAAAGGGGATTGTTAAGTGGGTACTTTCTTCTATTTTTTCCCATATTTATTGCCAATAAGTCTTTATTTTTGGGCACTCCCACCAGTGGTGTATTTTTATTTATTTATTTAAAATTTATATCCCGCCCCTCCTGCCCACAGGGCAGCCCAGGGCGGCGAACAACACTCAGTAAAAAAATTGTAAAAAAAAAAAACAATTAAAAAATACAATACAATGTGGGGAATCCTCAAGGAGCGAATTCCACAGCACAGGGGCGGCCACCGAAAAAGATCTAACATCGGTGGCCACCCGCCTTGCCCGGGGAACCTCCAAAAAGGCTCCCACGGACAATCTCAGGGGTCGCACGGGCACATGGGGAGTGAGATGGTCCTGCAGATAAGCAGGGCCCAGGCCGTGGAGGGCTTTAAAGGTTAAAGTCAGCACCTTGAACCTGGCCCACTGCTTTATAGGCAGCCAGTGCAGAGCCCGGAGCACTGGTGTCATGTGCTCCCTGCAACCCGCCCCCGTAAGGAGATGGGCCATGGCATTCTGCACCAGCTGCAGCCTCCGG
>QEPC01008502.1:565139-589539 GCA_003113815.1 Sphenodon punctatus
GGCTGCATATAGATGTTAAACAAGAGGGGGGACAGAATGGTACCCTGCGGGACTCCACACGTGAGGTCCCGGGGGGAAGTCGGGCATTCCCCCAAGACCACCCGGTGAGTTCTCCCAGCCAGGAATGAACGAAACCAGTCCAAGACCGTTCCGCCAATTCCGGCACAGTCCCGCAGGCGAGTCACCAACACCTCATGATCAACTGTGTTGAACGAAGCTGAAAGGTCTAGCAGGACCAGTAAGGTCAGACGACCCTCGTCCAACGCCAGACAGAGATCGTCAACCAAGGCCACCAAGGCCGTCTCCATACCATACCCAGGCCAAAACCCAGACTGGAGGGATCAAGGAAACCGGTGCGGTCCAGATGTTCCTGGAGCTGCCGTGCCACAGCAGGAGCATCAGCGTCAAGAGATGGTTTTTTGAGCAGGGGTTCAACTACAGCCTCCTTTAGGCAGTCAGGCACCCTGCCCTCCCGAAGGGAGGCACTAACCACCCCAGCCAGCAACGGCTGTAACGTCTCCTGGCTGGCTTTCACCAGCCAGGACGGGCATGGATCTTGCTCACAAGTAGTGGCACGAACAGTTCCCAACAAGAACTCCGCATCAGCAGGCGCCACCATCTGAAACTGATCCGTCCTGTCCTGTTTTGTGGGGGCATCCATAGCCCCAAGATAATCCTCTGCAATAACTGTAGAACCGAAATTGTGGCGGATGCAAGCGATCTTATCCACAAAGTACTCGATAAACCGGTCACAGGATTGCTCCAGGTCCAGGCGGAGACAGGCAGGACTGATCAACCTTTCACCACCCGGAAAAGTTCCACTGGATGCGACTTTGCAGATGCAATAAGGGCAGCAAAGAACTGCTTCTTTACTGCCTGCACCGCCACAGCATAGGCCTTTAAACTGCTCTAATGCTGCAATCTATCATACTGGTCGTGAGTGCAGCGCCACCGTTGCTCTAACTGCCTCCTCTCCCGCTTCAAACACCGCAGGCCCTCCGTAAACCAAGGAGACCTGCGGGAGACTTGGGAGGGCAGACCTGTGGGATACTCGGTGTATGTAGGTACTTGTTTGTCCACACTCTATCCAACACAGATTGCTGTATCTTCTATTTGCCTGATGGATCTTTTCAGGGGTGAGGTACAATCGCAGAGTCAATTTGATCTGTGGTTCCCTGACCATCAGGGATCGTGCACATTTACTCATACATGACCAGATTCGTGTAATCTCCGACATCATCAACCGCAACTCCTCCCCCCATACAGATAAATACTCAGTATATTGTAGCTCTCTGTTTTGCCTTGCTGCAGAGAGTATCGCTTCCTTCTCGGGGAATTTTAAGCATTTAAAAATGATTGCTCTTGGGGGTTCTTTTTCCTTTGGTCTGGGTCTGAGAGTGCGACCTTTCAATTTCAATTTTATGGAGCTCCGGCTTTGTTGGGAATATCAGTTTAATTATTTGCGTCACCAAGTCTCTAGCACTGTGGTTTTCATTCTATTCAAGCACCCCCACAATTTTTATGTTGCAGCGCCTGCTGCGATTTTCTAGATCTTCAACTTTATTTATGAGAAAGGCTCCTGTTTTTTCCACCCCCTGCATATTTTCATCTCTGATATTTGTAAAGTCTTCCTGCTGACTCACTCTGTTTTCTAATTCAGTGACCCTTTTAGTGAGCGCATCAAATTTCTTACTAAGGTTTTCAGTTACTGTTATTACCTTAGTCAGTCCTTCTTTAATGGTTTCTCTGTCCTTCTGAGCGTTCTCATATTGTTGCTGGATCAAGTGTGTGAGTTTGGCAAGCATGGTTTGGAATTCTTCCTCCTCCATTCCTTTCCCCATTTCTTCTTCGGGCGTCGCCGCCATTTTGCAAGACTCGTGAAGGGCTCCCACTGGAGTGTTACTCCTGGCCATATAAAAGGCTTGAATTGTGCCGCTCACTTCGGGTTTTTTAGGTCTGGACCGGCTCCAGGTCCTCCCGCTCATCAGGGATCAGGTTTTAGTTGTTTTTGGTCACATTTAAGGCGGTTTGTTTTTTCTTTTGTTGCCCAGGCTAAGCGGAACAGTTCACCAGCGCATCTACTCGTCGCACATGCTCAGTCCGCCCTCCCTCATTATTTGCTTTGCTGACCTCTGCTGCACACTGAGCTGAGGATTTCAATGTATTGTCCGTGATGACACCAACATCTTTTTCCTGAGTGGGAACTCCTAATTTAGAACCCAGCATTGTAAACATATACTTTTGGTTATTTTTCCCTATGTGCATCACTTTGCACTTGTCCACATTAAATTTAATTT
Organism: Sphenodon punctatus; assembly: GCA_003113815.1. Lineage (NCBI taxonomy): Eukaryota > Metazoa > Chordata > Lepidosauria > Sphenodontia > Sphenodontidae > Sphenodon > Sphenodon punctatus. The sequence goes on from QEPC01008502.1 coordinate 567,437, forward strand.
GCCATTTGGATACCCAGTAACCCAGCCTCCAAGATCCTCCTGCATTTCTTCACAGTCCGCTTGGGTTTTAGCTACCTTGAATAACTTTGTGTCATCTGCAAATTTGATAACCTCACTCTTTATTCCCTTCTCCAGATCATTAATGAATATATTAACCAACACTGGTCCTAGTAACATATTAGTGAATATATTAAACCACACTGGTCCACTGGTCCCTGGGGCACTCTACCAATGCCAACTCTCTTAAATGTGAAAACGGACCATTTAGTCCTACCCTTTGTTCCCTATTTTTTACCAGTTGCCTATCCAGGATAGGACACTGCCCCTTATATCATCCTCAAGAGTCTCTCATGAGGGACCTTATCAAATGCCTTCTGAAAATCCAGATACACTATCGACTGGCTCATCCTTAGCCACATGCTTATTTACACCCTCAAAAAATTCCAATAGGTTACTGAGGCATGACTTCCCTAAAACCATGTTGACTCTTCCCCATTAAGCCATGTTTATCAATATGTTCAGTAATTCTGTTCTTAACCATTTCTACCAGTTTGCCTGGCACCGAGATCAGGCTCACCAGTCTGCAGTTTCCAGGATCATGTCTGGAGCCCTTTCACATATTCGTGTTACATTTGCAACCCTTCAATTCTCTGGTATAGTGGCAGATTTTAGTGATAGATTACAAATCACCAATAGTAGATCTGCAACTTCATATCGGAGTTCCTTCAGAACTCTGGGATGAATACCATCTGGTCCTGGTGATTTGTTACTATTTAGTTTGTTTAGAACCTTCTCCAGAGTCATGTTGATTTGTGACCACTCTTTCAGTTCTACACCTACAAAGACTCAGCCCAGCATTCTTCATTGCTACAGAGTGCTAACATTCTTCATTGTTACAGAGAGCAGGACTAGAAAAAATGTGCTCAATTACAAGAAAGTAGATTTGGATTAGATATCAAGAAAAAATTCCCAAGAGTAAGAACTGTTTGGCAATGGAACAAGTTGCCTAGGGAGATAGTAGGCTCTCCATCACTGGAGTTTTTCAAAAAGAGGTGGACAGCTACCTTCAAGAATGTAACAGTTGTAGTCATCCTGCATCTAAGCAGGGAGTTGGACTACATGATTCTCAAAATCCATACCAAATCTGACATTCTATGGACTTTGGTCAGATCCAGCCTGGCACTTCCTCTGCTCAAGAGTGATTGTAAAACTAGAATCTTAACTTTTGTTTTTCAGACCCTTCTGCCCCAGGTTGGCTGTCAGAACCCAGGATAAACTTGCAGTAAAACAGACAGCAGGAATCTAGTTAATCTGGAGTCTTATTAGGCTAGATTGAAAGGCAGTTTTCCAGGGCTGATTATTATTTATATAGTGCAAGCAATGTACCTGGCACTGTGCAATCAGTAGTTATAGACAGGTTACTACCCAGTAGGGCTTACAGTCGAAGCACTTGTAGTATCAGTTGCTACAACAGGATTTCCTACAGAAAGCAATGAGAACTAAAACACTGGATTGATGACAAGGGAAGACTCAGCCTGAGGATTTCCAGCCACACACTTTCAGTAGCTACTAGGAGGAAGTTTCATATACAAGCCCTCTTGTTCATTATTATTCTGAGCAAAGAATCGCAGCACATTTGAGTATTAGCACAAGGTAGATTCTGGAGCACAAATATCGTGTACTGAACTAGTCTGCAGGTAAAGAGCAAACGTGCGACAGAAAGCCAGACAGATAAATACTAACCTTCTTCACCTCACGCTTGGGAAGGGCTGTCTTACGGCCAGCATTGCCAGCAGCATCAGGAGGAGGAACGACACCTTTCTCTTGAGAGTACAAGCCTGCAGCCACCAGGAAACTCCCATCAGCCCCTGCTACAGAGCTAGAGAGAACAGCACATTCAGTGAGGGAGCTCAAGAATCTCAAACTCACTTTGTGCTTGTGTTGCTCTGGCCCCTTCAGTACCATTCTTACCTGTGCTGGTAATGCTGGAGCCCCTGCACTTGTGCAGCAAGGTACTGGGGCAGCTCCCAGGTAACCTCATTAGTCTGAGTGTTCCAGTAATAATAGCACCCAGTGTTCTCATCCCAAACTTCCTGCCAGTCTCCCATCTCAACTCCCACTAAGGGAAGAAGAAAAAAATAAAATGATTTCAATGAGGACCACCTATGCCTGGCTGCAGCCAAATATACACTCCCCAGCATTAGCACCACCCTCTCCATAAGCTTTTGAAGATGGATAGACTTCTGAGTGAATCCCATCATCTCTGTAGATGTCCTACTGCACCAGTTACTCACCATCTGCCTTTCACAGCCTTCATAAGACATAAATCTGGATGTGTCACCATTAGGCATCTCTGCTTTCATCTTCTCTCATCAGTCAGAGAACACTTTGGCTCCAGTCAATGCAATGGACACTGTAGTTAGTATGCTGTCTACCAATTGGCGCTCCTTAACCCCCTTGCTGGGGCACCTGTCTGCCTGTGCAGAAGTAAAGTCTGCAACAGAGGACCTGAGGGATGGAGCTTACCTCCTGCAAGCGAGCACTGTGTGTCATACTGCCATTCAGCTGTCTGGGTGGAGCCTGTTCCATTAGCAGCAGCCAAGGCATGACCTGCAACTGATTCCTTGGGCTCTGGGCGTGGAGGAGTTGGAGGTGGAGCCAAGGAGGAAGTGGTGACTTCAGCAGGCTGGGGAGGAGCTGTAATTGCATCAATTTCCTTGAAAAAGACAAGTCAATTGAAATCCCGAATGAGTACAACATAAGATGGCATGGTCCACAAAGCAAAAATGTCTTCAGCTACATGAACAAGCAACTGCTAGACAGACAAGTCCCCAAAGAATCAACTTCCACTAGTCTGACTCACTCCTAAAACACTTCCATTGGCCACCAGCTCTGTACTTCACCCCAAACCCTTCTGCTTCTGTAGGTGTATTTGTTGTAGGATGGTTAAATTTTCCCCACTCAGCAAGATCTCAACAAGCAAAGCAAGATCTCTGTAGGACAGGGGTGAGGAACCTTTTCCCTCGCAAGGGCCACTTGATCTGTGCCATAGACCTGTCCCCAATTGTTGTGTGCATGGCCTCATCTCTGTTCTCTTACCCCATGTTCAGTATTTTAGTGCTTGGAGGTAGGAACTGGATTCAGGGACCAGATCCAGGACCTGGAAAGGGGTCACATAAAAACTAGCCACAGGCCACATTTGGCCCCTGGGTCCGAGACTGCTCAACCCTGCCATACGACAGCCAGAGTCAGAATTCCCACTAACCGCAAGGAAGTTAGCCAGCGTGCTGTCAATGTCTGTTGAATTATTGCCATTTGCATCTGCAGCCCGTGCCGGTTTCTCAGACACCTCACCCTCCTCCTCATCACTGTCTGCATATGCACCAAGCAAGCATAAGCCACCTAGAACAGAAAACATCAACAGTGATCATTCTACCCATCCACACGAACTTGATGTTATATTTGTCAAAATAACCACAGGGAAATTGAAGCTTGTTGCACGCATTCTACAAAATACTCATCTATCATTCTACTGTTTCCCTGAGCAAGTTTTTTAAAAAGTCATACAATGCCAACTCACTCACACGATGGACTCAGGAAAAGTCTTTGTAGATTACTCAGCACACCTGAAAATTAAACTTAAAACCACAGAGTTGGAAGGGACCTCGAGGGTCAACTAGCTGAGCTCTCTGCTCTGATGCAGGATGACTACAGCCACAGCATCCTCGACAGGTGGCTATCCAGCATACCTGAAAGTTAAACTTCTAATTACAAAGCCAAGGAATGTCACTTTGAATCCATCCAGCCCATGTCTAACCTTCAACCTGTCTGCTCACCAGTTCCCTCTGATGCACAGCATCAATAAAGAATTAAAAATTACCAGCAAGAATGTACATTCGCTACTGCACATACAATGCATCTCTTATAGACTATTTGTATGATGCAGTATTCGGAAGTCTCAGTCAGGACTGGGGCCTCACCATATATGGCACCACAAGCCTACAATGAAGACAATCCTTACCCCAGAGAGATGAAAAGCCCTGGAATGTTTCCTCTACTTTTCTTTTTAGATTAGAAATTCAGGTCTTGCCCCCCAGTTTTTCTGAAAAGACTATTAGGACAAAGACTAAAAGCCCACAGGAAACCAAGTAACAATTAAATATAAGAGAATTTTTATTCAGACTAGTTAAGATTCAGCACTGATTTGTTTTTGTTAACTCAATCAAATGGAAGAAAAATCTATGTTAAAAATTCAACACCCAGATTTCTTAATTACAGGCTAAGAGTGGAGTCCAATGGAGTCTTCCAGCAAAGACAGAGGAAACAAAACTTGACATCCCTACTATTTCTAAGGTAAAATAATAAAATGCTTGTTCTGAAAAAACCTTTCAGACTTCCATCATACAAACAAAGGGCAAACATGCAGTTCTTTGCCTTTGCATATCATCTTCAAAATGATGAAACTAAAGTCACAGAATGCCCAGGATGACCACTGCTATTCTTCATAACTGCAGATTAAGATGGCAAACTAAGGAAAGTAAAGGCAAGAAAAAGATCCTACCTGTTGGTTTGACGGCTGCCAGTGCAGCAGGCATGTTTGCTGGGAGTGGATTTGGGGCTGATCTCGGAACTTCCCCAGACACCTCCAGTTCATCTGGATAAACAGGAAAAGAAGAATCATTTCGGAGGGACACACAAAGGTTTTTGAGATTCTCTGGAAGCAAAAAAAAAAAGAAGTGGGTCATGAGAACTCTTTTCTACTTTACTCTGGACAGACTACTCACTACAATTGCAATAAAGCTACCAACAAGGAGCAATTGGGTACATCCTGTTGTGGTTATTACAGCTACAAGTATTAGGATTGTGCTCCAAATCCCCAGCTGGGATTAGGGTCTCAGTATAGACACACAGAATAGATAGTACTCGTCCGAAAGAGCAGGCCAACTAGCCTAAAAAAAGATACAAACATCAAGCATTATACACCATTGGAGAGGAGGAGGATCAGATGACGACAGTGCAGCTACATATATTGACACAGCATGACTGATCTCTTTGTAAGAGAAACTTCCCACTGAGAGGTTATCCCTTTCCCTAAAACAAGCCAGTACTAGCTCCAAGAGGGAGAGCCTGCGCTGGCAGATGAAGGTAAAGAAGATAGTGGCTTTAGCCAGGCCTTGACATGAACAGCTATGGTATTGGTAGAGATTTCCAAACCATGGGATGAGACCCCAAGTAGGTGTCTACCATCTGTAGATGAGTCACAACTCAACTAGTATTTGATATATTTCACATGGCTTTGCCACTGTTTTAGGTCACAGGATTACACTTTACTTTAGTCTTAAAATGGGGCCATATGTGAATAGGTTGGGAGCCACTGAGCTATAGGCTTCAACAGAAGCAGAATGTGTCCTCATTACTGCCAACTGCGAGACATAGCCAATTACAACATCAGATGCAGATACAAAAGCAGACCCACATCTAGTTATGCAAGCAACTATTAGTCACTGGCACAGTGATGGTACAGGGCAGGAATGGGATGCTCTATGTTCAATGTTCGGTGATGTTTCAACCCAAGCAGAAGACACCGATCCTTCAGGAAACAAAAGGCAAAACCTTATCAAAATCTAATACAGTCCAATGTAAATATCATCCCAGAATTCACCAACACTGAAGGACACTAGACCTGGTGGATGGTAAATTGTACAGGCCAAAGCTTAAAAACATCCAAAGGCACAAAAAAAACAAGACAGGCTACTTAGCCAGTATGAACAAGAGGACAGCAGGTAGTTATGTACTCCTGATACTTGTTCATTATACCCACCAATCGAGTATCTATGATCCAAGCTATAGAAGATCTTTGCACAAAAGCATCACACTGACAGCAACCTATGCAATCAGACAGACTCTGCCAAATAAGATGCACATCAGTGAGACTAGATTAGTATAAAATGCCAACAATAAAAATGCCATAAAAAGTCGAGAGAAATTTGTGGTCCTGATACACCCTGGTAGTTGCTGCTTCCCTCCACCATCATTAAGTTCTGAAATCAATTTCTGGAAACCCCTCTTTCGACCATCCTAGACTATAAGTCCAAGGCAGAAAACTCTCTAATTAGAGAGTGCCAGGCATATTGTTGGCTCAATAATAATAATAATGGTACTTTATTTAGATATTACTTGTAATTATTTTTAATCGTCATATATCAATATATATTTAACAAAATCTTGTAGTTTCAGGGGGATCAGTACCCTTTCCCACTTATAAAGACTGACTGCCAAACTATATGAAAACAGCAGATCCATCTGACTGCCATTCCACCTAGTGCATGATCCACCTAGGCCAACGTCACACAGCATTTGGGAGGTATGAACCCCCAGGCTCCTATGCTGCTTAGATTTTTTCATGAGGGAAAAATCTTTTTTGGTGTAGGTGGAACAGAATGCAGCAGACAGAGCAACACAAAAATACAAATGACAGCAAAGTTTTTATATTATTCTTTATATAACATCTTGATGCTGATTACAGACAAGTCCCTGCCCCAAAGCAGCTTACAATCCAGAATGGATAAAGGGAGGGGCAGAAAAGCTCAACAGGATAAGTAATAAAGCTGTGACTAAATACATTTACAGTGACTGCCAAGAAGGCAGTCTGTCTTTGGGGAGAAGTTCTTTCGACCCCCATAACACAGCGCTGTGGGGTGACGAAGACTTGAAAGAACTTCTCCTCCTTGGCAGCAGCCACTGTAAATCGCACAGCCCTGCCCCAGTAGGAGCCTGCTTTGGGGAGCAATACTCTCTTTTCCCGGTCTCCCCGCTATTTGAAGAGGCACCCTACGGGAGTCCCGATACTCTGCGCACTAGCATTCTCGCCTGGGGCCCTGTCTGCGTTTCAGCGCCCGAAAAGGCTTCCCTTCCCGTCGCTTCTCTAACATATGAGCGGGGAGGAGCCGCTCTGCTACCTCAGGCCTTCTCAAGCCGTGCTCCAGTCCAGAGCAGCTCCAGCAAGGCGACCCGTGACACTGTCAGTGCGGGGCAGGTCGCTCCAGCGCGGACCAAGAACCACCTCGCCCAGCTCCATCCCCGGGCCCACGTAGCAACGCCGCCAGCCCCTAGGCCCGGCCCAGGCCGCGCGGCCTCCGCCCTCACCCGCTTCGGAGCCCGAGTCCCCCTCGGCCGGGACCGCCTCTTCCCGGCCACCGCCACCGCGGGGCCCCGGGGGCGAAAGTTGCAGAATAGGCCGTCGGCCGGGCACCGCCCGAGACTTCTTCCCCATCAGGCCGCAGCAGAAACAGTAGCCAAAGTCGAGCTAGGCCTGCGGTGGGGGCGGCGCAGGCGCGGTAAAGAAGAGCCGGTCTAAAGGAAGCGACGCCTTCCCGGGCCCAGCAGCAGCCCTGCCTTCTGTCCGGACAGGGCGGAGCCGGGGAGGGGGGAGCTTTCAAGGGAAGGGAAGAGGGTAGATTCTCGAGCGCTCTTTGCAGTCTGGTCCCTTGAAGGGAAAGCGCCAGCGCAAAGCTCCCTCGCGGAGGGAGTGGGACCCGTCTACGCCAAGTGTCACAGGCCGGGGTTTGCATCTATGGCCGCTCTAGCCTGCCAGACTCCTCGTAGCTAGCACGCTGGCACAGGGGGGCAGACTGCACGGGCTGCTTGCCTTCAGTCGTTCGTGTACGTAGTTAAATATACATTGGCAGCCAGAAGCCCTTTAAAAATAAATAAAACTCTTAACGATTTCTTATTTTTCCTTTTGGAAGAAGTGCTCTAGTCTTTGGTTCTGGAGTAAGGGACATTCGCCTAAGTAATGCAGGAAGCCTGCATGGCGCGAATTTTGTGTGATCTCACCAAGGAAAGTTGGTCCAATAAATATCATCTGGAGTACTTGTCTTTATGCCTTGGGAGCAGGGTATGGGCCAGGTGAGAAGGGGGAAGGAGTCTCCCCGAGTGTCAAGGGAGTAGGAATGATGTGGGAGATTTGGGATTTTGGAGCATAAGTAGTTGTATGCATTTGACCTTGTTTACCACCCTGAGCCTTTGGGGAAGGGTGGGATAGAAATCTCAATGAGTAAATAAATACTTTGTCTCCATCTATTAGTTTTGGGGCCAAGATGGCAACCACACTCTCCCCCTAACCTCCCTTAATTACAGAATGACTGTTTCAAAATAAGATATATTTTGTATCTTATTCAAATACATTTTGTATTCTTATTCTTGTATCAAAATAAGAACCAGAAGTAGATACATCTGGTAAACCAGATGTCATCTATATAGAGACATTTTCTAATACCAGAATTGTGATTGTTACTCTCTGACCTTAGTCTGACAGAACCTGGAACACATCTTATTTCTACAGGGGACAGTGCCCCATACCTTCCTTACCTACAGGCCTTCTTCCCACTCAGAGCCTCATGCCAGTGACGGTGACAGGAAATTTAACAGCCTGTGTCATAAAGGAGTTCAGCTCAGCCAGACTGTCTTTAAACCTAAAATCAACAAAAATGACAGAATACAGGATTTTGACCATTAGTCTCTAGTGTTGCTAACTCATAGTTTTATCATAAATCTTGAAAATAATTTTTCTTGAAGCTCAAACTCCATGATTCTTACAATTTAGGGTATTAACAAATGGTATGATGTATACATGGGCACAACTGCATGTGCTGGATGACGTACCTAATAAACAGTCCACTGTTTGTGTGAGTACATTTGCTTTTGTGCCCACTCGCTGGACTCTTCGCCAGTTACCTGTACCCATTTCGGTATCCCATCTTGCAATTTGTGTTTTGTGCTATGCATTGTGGGGCTGTTCCACAGTGCCTCCTGTGAAGAAGAAAGAACTCTAAAGACCCCTGAATTTCTAGACTGTGGCTCATCACCAAGGTTCCTAACTTTCTGTGACAAAAAATCAGAAATTCTCTGATAAAAAACATAAATTATCTGATTAAAATGGAAAAATCCATGTTTTTCCATGATTAAATTTAAAATCAGGTGAGAAGCACAATAGTAGGGGTGGGGGAGTGGGTGAAGTGGCCTTTGGAAGTGCCAGGCCCTGGGACCACTGCAGGGCTGGTCCCGGCTGGAGCCTGGTACTTCCAAAGGCCAGTCATAGGCAAACTCTGTGGGATTTTCTGGTGAAAGGTAAAAACAGTTTTTTTCTGTAGTTTTCTGTATGACACAGAAATGGAAAATTAGGAACCCCACTCATAACACCATAGTAATGTCCATCTCCACTATCCGTGCGACTCACATCATGAAGGTTATTGAGTGGGTGGTGACTCGGCAGCTTCAGGGGCATCTGGACTGTATCAGTTTTCTGGATCCCTTGCAGTCTGGCTTTCATCCAGGTTATGGCACTGAGACTGCACTTGTGGCCTTGGTGGATGACCTCTGACGTGAGTTGGACCAGGGTCATTCAACCCTGTTGATCCAGTTAGATCTCTCAGTTGCATTTAATACTGTCGACCATGAGTTGTTGATGACTCACTTGCGGGACTGGGCCAGGGTAGATGGAACTGTTCTCGAATGGTTCTGTTCCTTTCTGGCCAGGAGAACTCAACGTGTGGTGCTGTGTGACTGTTCGTCATCTCCCCGGGACCTCACGTGTGAAGTCCCACAAGGTTCTGTTCTGTCCTCTCTCCTGTTCAATGTATACATGCAGCCTTTGGGCAAGGTTGTCAGAGAGTTTGGTGTATGGTGTCATCAATATGCTGACCCAACTGTACCTCTCTTTTTCAGCTAACCCAGGCCCGGCAGTCTCAATGCCTACCCGGTGTCTGGTAGCTGTGGGGGACTGGATGAGGGCAAGCTGCCTGAAGCTGAATCTCAACAAGACAGAGGTGATGTTGGTGAGAGGGGCCGAGGGAGTGGTGGCCCACGTTATTGATGGGGTCTGCCCTCCATTGGTTCCTCAGGTTCATAGTCTGGGGGTGCTCCTGGACCCACAGCTCCACGTGGATGTCCAGGTGGCGGCTGTGGCGAAGGGCGCATTTAATCAATTACCTCTCACCTAAGTAGAAGCAGTCTGCGACAGTGAAACATCCTAAATGCTAGTGTTCTGTGCCTGTGTCACATTTTTGCCCCCTACCCCACTGCCAATTGCTGCTGGTTGTCACTGCAAGTGTTTGAACTGACACCATACAGATTTAGGAACTGTACCCTCTTGCATTCACCAGGCATGAATCTGTAGCAGAAGAAAGGTCTCAGATCTCCAATCACAATCTGTACTGTGCCGAATGCCGAGGACCCAAATTTCATGAAGTGCTCTCCTCTCCGGTTATTCCACGCACTTCCATCCCCAGGCTATGGCCTTGCTGAGTTTGATAGATTAAGAACCTACGTGTCACAACACCATCTATCCATTCTCCGAGGTTCCTCATGTATTCCTTCACTGTCATGAAGCTAGCAATGAGGAAGTATGACACAGATGAGCCAAAGTCTTCCAAGGACACCTATTCTGCTGACAGTTCCCATACATCGTATGGTTATAGTGTCCTGCAGTCCCCAAGTGTTAGTGGTTGTACTCATCCTTGGGCCTCCCATGGCGAGCTGTTCTAGCTCCAGCATGACCGTGTGGTGGCAGCAATCCTCAGTGCAGACATCATTGGCCCTTTCTACATGGACTGCCGCTGGGGGGGCGGTCCGTGTACACGCCACTATGGGGGTGCGGGTGAAGATGGGCACACACCCACACCCCACCCATCGAGCAACCTGCATTTTCACCGGCTGCTACATGCGTGGGGTTTGGGTGTGGATGCATGGGTTGTGGGAGTGCACACCCATGCACCTCCACATTTACACGAGATGCTCCCCCACATGAACAATGGGTGTCCATGCATAGGAGCGTCTCATGTAAAAAGGGCCATAGTCTGACTTCTACATTTACCATGAAATGCAGTGGTAGGGTTCTCAGGAGGCTGGGTTGTTTATTTATTTATATTTATACTAAAATTTATATGTCGCCCCCCTCCTGCCTCAGGCATCTCGGGGTGGCTCATAACATATTAAAAACAGTTTAAAACATATTAAAACAACAGTAATAACTACAATTTAAAACAGTGTAACACCCATTCCCTCACCTTAACTTGTTGAGTTCACTCTGTATATTGTCCCTCAACCAAATATCAGCAGCTCCTAGAGTCTCTCTATTGTCAGCCACCTCCGCAATTCGGGGTGGCTGTTGTGGCCGCAGTACATGCATGCAGCATCCATTTATTCGGTTGGGTCAGGTCTTGTAACGTAGTGCCAGTATCTTGCAAGTAACAGTACAGGCAGGGCCCAGCTGTGGAATTTTAAGTTTTGATCTCATTGTCAGCATTATGTCACTGTGGCAGGGCTAGGCCACAAGATGGCGCCGGCCAGGAGGTAAAACCTAAAATGGCCGCCTACAGGAAGAGGAAATAGGTGGGCAGAATTACCTGTATAAAGGAGTGAGAAGCAGAGTAGCAAGGAGTATAGAGGACAGTGACTCAAGTAAGGCTGGAGCCAGGAAGTTTGCCAAAACTCAACAGAAGGATCCCAGAGGAGAGATAGCAGAGAGGCAAGATGGTGACAGGAGGACTGTGCCCTTGGCGAAACCTTGTGGTAAATCTGTAGAACTGGATACAGCCAGAAATGAGGCAGTGGAACAGAACAGAACAGAACAGAGCAGAGCAGGAGCAACGTACCCCATGAGCTTGGAGGAGGCCCTGACAGAGACAGACAGTGTGGGAGAATAGGTAACCAGGGTGTTCCCACTCAGGGAGCTGTGAGGAACTGCTATTGTTGTGGGCAGTGGGAACACTTGTATAGAGGGTGCGGAATGGATGTGGCACAGCAGACTGAAGCTCAACCCTGATAAGATGGAGGTGATGGTGGTGGGGAGAGTGAGTGAGGTGCTGGCCCCCCTGATTGGGGGGGTTTGCCCTCTTGTAGCTCAGCAGGTCTGGAGTCTGGGGGATGGTGCTGGACACGGATCTCCGTCTGGAGCAGCAGGTAGAGGGGGTGGCGAAAGCTGTCTTCCACCAGTTGTATCTGGTGCGGAGGTTGCATCCGTATGTCTCTGGCCTGGACCTGGCCTCCCTCGTCCATGCCTTCATCACCTCGAGGCTGGACTACTGCAATGCGCTCTACGTGGGGCTGCCCTTGTTCCTGTTTCGGAGGCTGCAGCTAGTGCAGAATGCGGTGGCCCACCTCCTTTCGGGGACGGGTCGCCGGGACCACATGACAGCCAGTGCAGAGTCCGGAGCACAGGTGTTAATAGCGTGCTGAGCCAGGTTCAAGGTATTAGCATTGATCTATAAGGCCGTTCACGGCCTTGGCCCCTCATACCTCAGGGATCGCCTCGCCCTCTGCGCTCCAGAGCGGCTCCTTCGGTCTGCCAGGGGTGCCTTCTTGGAGGTTCCCTGTGTTAAGCGGGGGGGCACAATGAAGAGGGCATTCTCGGTGGCCGCGCCGTGCCTTTGGAACTCCCTCCTGGAGGAAGCTCACCTGGCCCCAAGCCTTTTAACATTCTGGCGAGTTTGTAAAACCTGGCTTTTCGCCCAGGCCTTTGGGGAGGGTGGGTTAGTGGGCTTTTTTCTCCCTCTACCCTTTTCTATTTTTTAGTACAATTTTGTCTATCCCTGTTTTAATTGTTTTATGTTTTAAATATTTTGAATATTCTTTTATATTGGATTGTTAGCCGAGCTGTTCACAGGAGGGGTGGGGTATAAATATATTAAATAAAATAAATTTTGACTGAGAGGAGTTGCACCCAGAACAAAGCCCCTGAGACTGTGCTTGATCTGTGGGCAAGAAGGACATGTAAAGAGGTATTGCCCCACTGCAGAAGGGGCTGGACTTGTAATAGCCCAGGACACATGCAAAGAAATTGTCTGGTGGGGAAGGAGCAAAAACCTAAGAAAAGAGAACAGAAAGCAATTAGGCTACCTGTAAAGTAACAGGCTACAGAGTGAGGCCAGCAGAGAAAAAACTCTGCTGGTCCTGCAATAAAGAGGGCCACTTGAAAAGAGAATGCCCACTAAGGGAAAAGTTCCTAACAGGAAGGAAAAACCTCATGGAGAGAAAGAAAGAGGGATAAAATAGAGCAATAAACACAGACAGGCTTAACATTGGAAGCCCCCGAGAAGTGGATAAGAATAGTGACAGACTACTGTAAGGATCTCCCTGAGAAAAAAGAGAGAGAAACCCAGACTGACCTAACTAGGAAGCACCTAGATGGGATAAAGGAAGAAATAGTGCAAGAAAATAAAGCTCTAAAGGAGAAGATAGTAAAGTTAAAAGGGAATTGCGAGTGGAATGTGGAGAGAAGAAAGCAATATGCCATGAAGGTAATGAGGCTTATAGAGCTAGAGTAAAAGAGCTGGAAGCCTCAGAAGAGGCAGACAGTGAGGAAGAAGGAGAAGGCTTAAAATGGTAGAGGAGATACTACCACAGGAGATAATGGTAAAAGAAAACAAGGAGCAGCTAAAGGGAAAGAAACGGAAATTGGTAACTACTCCTGAGGTGGGTTACGAGGTAGCAGTGAAAACAGCTGAATATATGAGGGAAGAAGAATTTAAGGAAATGATAAAAAGAGCAAGAAGAACGTTGCTGTAAAGCTGAGGGCAGTCTGCTTCTGACTGCTGAAGAGACTGCATCTCCTGGGGAGGCTGCCTGACCTAAACATCTGGAAGGGAGGAGATCTGGACCTGAGGGTCTGAAGAGACTGTGTGAGTTGGCCAAGAACTAGCCACAACCACAGTCCTAGGCTAGGCTCTAGAGGTTGGACTGTGGCCAGAGGCATGGTGCCTGGCCTAGGAAATGACTGAGATAAATAAACTGGATTTTATGCTGCAACCCTGTGTGTGTGTCTTCCATCGGGACCTGATCCTGCAAACATGTACCCCCACAGTAAATTGGGGACCTGTGACAGTCACAACGCAGGAAGGTCTTCCAGTCAAGGGCAGTTTGAATGTGCCCTGGGACACCATTAGTGACAAAAAGCCAGTGGTGTGCTGGCAGGATTTAAAATTGCTTTTGGCTATTTTGGTGAGCACACCTGGGCAGCCATGGCACTGACTTGTCCCACCCCCCCGCGACTATTCAGGCCCAGTAGAGCTCCCTTGCCGAGTCTCCAACAGAGAGGAAATATTCCAGCAGCTTCTTCAAATGGCTATGTTCTGCTTCCTTGCTGTATGAAGTTGCGCAAATAGCAAACATGGAAAGCAAGGGCTGGCTCAGTGTGTGACAACAGATATGTTGGTTGCACTGGCGAGCAACAGCAGTACTTGGAGGGATGCCAAGAATGGGGGAGTACCTGCAGCTGGTGTTGAAGATCATCAGTACCAACACTGCCTTCACCCTGGATGCATTGCGAAACACTATGCCAATACCTCACTTTCTGGGGTGAAGCCAAAAAGCACCAACAGGTGGGAGTCTCTCTTGGCTTAATGGGGAGACAGCCAGTGAGTTGCCAACTTGAGGATGCCACAATGAGTTGATGAGGGGACCTAGAGGCATGCTCTCACCCAACTGGAGGCACCTGCCAGCTGATGAGGGGGTGCTCCTTGGGCCCCTCATCAGCTATTGGGTGTGCGCACTTGAGCCAGGTGAGGGCACATCTCTGGGCCCCTCATCAGCTGATTGGGGGCTGGAGAAGTGCATGCACCTTGCTGCACTGGACAGCTGTTCAGCAGGGCCAGGGTGCACATGCTCCTCCAAGCCCCCCATCAGCTGTTTGGTGGGGCCAAGGTGTGCACTCTTCCAGCCCCCCCCCCCAAATCAGCTGCTCAGTGGGGCCACGGTATGCATTCTCCTCCAGGCTTTCCTGATGAGCTGTTTGACAGGGCTAGGGTGTTCGCGGGGGCCTGATCCTCTGACCTTGCCTTGGGGCATGGTTTGATGGGCACAAAACAGATAGGAGGGAGACCATTAGCCCACTTTAGACCAGGCTGCATCTCCAACCTCCATCACCCAACGCATCCTGTAGCAGCTTGCGGATGAACATCTGGTGGCAACAGACCAGGCATTGTAGACAAGGTGGGCTGTCATCTGTTTTCATCCACTGATGAGCGGTGGCTGCAAGAAGTGATTTCCAGCTGGTGATGGCTCCCTTATTGCCCTCATGCCCTTCCCACCCCCTTTACCCTTTAACTTCCCTTGCCCTTTGACCAATGCCGCTGTGCAAATAACTGCACCACCCCCACTCCTCTACTACTTTTCTTTGGCCTCTGACTTGGCCCCAGTTTTAATTTTCCCTCCCTTCTGGCCACCACACTTCAGACTTTAGACCTCCTCATGCCCTTCCCACCCCTCTTGCCCTTAAGATTCCCCACCCATGGAAGCTGCTACACTTTATTAACACAAGTGAAACACAACCAGCTCCTCCAATCTCTTATATTTTTAAATGACTTGCGTTCCAATCCTTTTATCATCTCCCTCTACTGGCTCCTTCCCCTCTGCTTTCAAACGTGCTACTGTCTTCCCTATCCTAAAGAAGCCCTCCCTTGACACCTCTGACCTTTCCAGTTACTGCTCCAGCTCTCTCCTTTGTTTGCCTCCAAGCTCCTGAAGTATGTTGTCTACACCTGCTGTCTTGACAGTCTCTCTGCCAACTCTTTCCTTGTCCCTCTTCAATCTGGCTTCCATCCTCTCCACTCTGAGACTGCTCTCGCCAAATCACTCATGATCTTTTGTTAGCTAATTCCAATCACCTCTACTCCATTCTTGTCCTGCTTGCGCTTTCTGCTGCCTTTGACACTGTTGACCATTCACTCCTCGACTTGCTCCGCATCCTCTGTTTCTGGGACTCTGTCCTTGACTGGTTCTCTTCCTACCTCTCGAACTGCTCCTCCAGTGTATCTCTTGCTGGTACTGCTTCCACGTCACTTCCCCTTTCCAGATGGAGTTCCCCAAGGTTCTGTCCTCAGCCCACTTCTTCTCCCTCTACACCCTTTCCGTGGGCAAACTCATTGAATTGCACGGCTTCCAATATGGCCTCTATGCTGATGACACTTAACTCTCTCCCTCTACCCACCCCCACCCCCCGTCTCTCCCTCTATCCAATTTCGTATCACAACCTGCCTCTGTGATATCTCTGTCTGCATGTTCCGATGTCAACTCAAACTTAATATGAAATCCTAGTCTTCCCACCAAAGCCTTCCTCTTCCTTCTCAATTTCCATCAATAGGGTCACTGTTCATCCCATCCCTCAGGCTTCATTTTTGACTCGTTCCTCTCCTTTAAACCTCAAATCAAACCTGTTGTTAAATCCTGTCCCCTCTTGCTGCACAACATTGCTAAAATCCATCCTTTCCTCAGTTTCCACTACTAAAACCCTAGTCCATGCTCTGCTTATCTCTTGTCTTGACTATTGCAACCTTCTTCTCACTGGCCTTCCCTACTCTCACCTCCGCCCCCCCCCCCCCATCTATTCAAAAATCTGCTGCCAAGATCATCCACCTTGCCTGCTGGTTTGATCACATGCAGCCCCTTCTCTCTCCACTGGCTCCCTCGACCTGAATGCATTCAGCACAAGCTTCTTGTCTTTACCTTCAAAGCTATTCATGACCTTGCCCTCCCTTATTTCTCTTCACTACTCTCCTTCTACGCTTTGGTCCAAAAGCTCCACTCCTCCTCTACCACCACCCTTGCTTGCTCCACTGATCCTCCAAATGTGGTCTCATTCTCCCTTGCTGTGCACCACATGTCTCAAACTCCCTCCCCAAATACATTTGTTCCTCTCCTTGCACATTCCTCCTGAAAACCTACCTCTTCCATCAGGCCTTCCCTAACTCCTCCTCTCTAGTCCCCTTCCTTCCCCGATGTCACTATGTAACTAAGCCAAGCATGTGTACCTGCAACCTCGCGCCTTCATGAATGTATCATCTTCAATCCCTCTGCTCCCATCCTTTGTCTCCCCTCCCTTGTCTTTCTTAGATTCAGTCTCCCCCTCTCTGCTACTCTTAGACCCTGTCATATGTAGATTCTATGTTTCCAGATCCTTTATGTGATTTCACTTTACCTTTGCTGTTTCCCTTTTATCCCACATCTAGATCGGATATGCATTCTTAACAGCCCTGTCCTTATACTTTTGTTTTTAATGTTTTGCACTCTCCTCCCCAGTCACGTTATTCTCAGCCTAACCTACCTCACAGGGTTGTTGTGAGGATTAAAAAGTTGTTAGTTATATGTAAAGCGCTCTGAGTGCCATGGCAGGGGGGTACTATGTAAAAATAAAGATTATTATTAAATAAAACACACACCCGCCCAATAGTCACTTTGTCTTATCTAACCCTGCCCTTTCCTGCTTCTCTACATGCTGCTGTGTATTTGCTCAGTTTATATATTTTTGAGTGGCTATACTACTGCCTGTACTATACTGGCTATTTTTGACTGAGGAAGGGCCCTGTGCGGCCCGAAAGCTTGCTTATTTCCACCAAAAGATGACATTTGAACCACGTTGTTTCCCTCTTAAATTAGAAGCCCACCAGGGCAGGGACCCTGTTTTTCAGCAGTTGTAAAGTGCCAAGTACATTGCTGCAGCTGTATAAATGCTTAATAAATAATATTTTTCTCCCATCTGAATCCTCTCCAACTTTTCTATGCCTTCCTTTGTCACTCTGCTCGCTGTCTGCATGCCACCAACCACCTGGCAGCTGCAGAGGACTTCCAGGCTGGCAGCCATGCCACCTGCATAGGCAGGCATGTCTCCTCTTCCATCCTGCAGGATGCTTCAGCCCCGCAGGGTCATGAGAGGATATGTATCCAGCCCCCAGCATAGTGAAGGCTTTCTCTACCTGTTGTAGCACCATTTCACTTGAAGTATTTGACTTGTCTGAAATGCAGCTCCTTTATGCTGCTTATAGCCCATTAAAGCTTATCGTCAATTCCTACCTTCTGATTCTTTACAATTGGCATTTTTAAGTGATTCAAGTGGCGCCTGCTAAAGTGTTTTTTCTGGGGCTTTAATCTCTGTTTTCTCAAAGCCAGACTTTGATCCCTCAGGCATGATAGCAAGACTCGGCACCAAAATCATGACGGGTCCAATCTTACCCCATTCAAATATGTTGGGAGATATGGGAAAGCACGTGCACTATAGACATAGATCCAATTGAAGTAAATGGGACTTGCACCCACATTGGTTGGATAGCGTGCACTAGCAGTTAATCACTGCCTATAGAAATGTGACCCCAGGCACTAGCGCCCTAGGAAAGCGTGTTCTGCCAATACCACAGGTATGGTGTTGAAGCGGGAGTTACAGTTAGTACAGCGGAAAGGAATACAATATGTACTGAGTTACTGTACCTATGAAATGGTATAGGTCAGAACTGGCAGCCAGAGTGGGGTGTATAATCTAGATTCTAGAGGTTCCCAATTGTGTCTTAACTCCAAGTGGGGTGTCACTATCTACAGATGGGGTTATGCTCCTGAGTGGTATTTCATATTCTTTGTTGCTGTCTGGGGCACAAGATAACAGCAAGGTCTTAAAATAGGGGGTTTCAGACAAAGGTTTAGGGAACTTTGGATTAAGATATTAAAAAGGAAGATCTTTTCTATGCACTTATGTTTAACACAGTGCGGGTTATTTATTTATTCAAATTTTTACCCTACCCTTCCCAAATGGCTCAGGGTGGCTTAAAAAACTTTACTTTACAAAAAATTTATAACCCGCACCCTCCTACACATTGGCAGCCCAGGGCGGCATACAATATAAAAATATAACAATAAAATCATTAAAATTACAACATATCATATATATAAATAAAACGGGCACATATCGGCTATAAGATAGCAGCTGAAAAACACTACCCCCCCCTCCTCGAAGGCCCAGCAGAACAACCGGGTCTTACAGCACCTACGGAAAGAGAGATCAGAGGAAAGACGGGCCTCCAATGGGAGAGAGTTCCACGGCCAAGGCGCAGCCACAGAGAATGCCCTCCCCGCCATTGCCACCTGGTATACCCGGAGGACCTCGAGTTGGGCGTCCCCGGCTGACGCAGGGGCCGCGAAATGACCCAAAGCTTGAGGCGGTCTCGCAGGTAACCAGGACCCAAACCGTTTAGGGCCTTAAGTCATAACCAACACCTTGAATTGGGTCCGGAAGACAATAGGCAGCCAGTGCAGAATCCGGAGCACCGGCGTAAGTGCTCATGGCGACCCATCCCCGTTAGGAGGTGGGCTGCCGCATTCTGCACCAGCTGCAGCCTCCGGACCATTGCCAAGGGTAGCCCCACATAGAGTACATTACAGTAATCCAGTTGGGAGGTAATGAAAGCATGGATGATAGTGGCCAGATCCGAGTCCGAGACATACGGCCGAAGCCATTGCACCAAGTGTAATTGGTGAAATGCTCCTCTTGCCACAGCCTCCACCTGACAATCCAGGCGGAGCTGCAGGTCGAGGAGCACCCCCAGACTATGGAGCTGAGTGGGCGGAGGGGGAGGCAAACCCCACCAATGATGGGAGCCACCATCTCCTCAGCCCTACCCAACATCATCACCTTCATCTTGTCAGGATTCAGCCTCAGACGGCTCCGTCCTCATCCAGTCCCCTACAGCTGCCAAGCACCAGGTAAGCACCGAGACTGCCGAGCCTGGGTCTCCAGAAAACGAGAGGTAGAGTTGTGTATCATTGTTGTACTGATGACATCATACGCCGAACCCTCTCATGACCTCACCCAGCAGTTGCATATACACATTGAACAGGAGAGGGGACAGAAAAGAATCCTGTGGGATTCCACACGTGAGATTCCGGGGAGACGATGTACATTCCCTGAGAACCATGCACTGTGTTCTCCCTGCCAGGAATGAGTGGAACCATTCAAGAGCAGTTCTGCTCACCCTGACCCGGTCCCGCAGCCTCATCACCAACATCTCATGGTCAACGGTATTAAATGCAGATCAAAACTGAGGATCTGCCCTGATCCAATTCATGGCGCAGGTCATCAACCAAGGCCACAAGTGCAGTCTCCGTGCCAAACACAGGGCAAAAGCCAGACTACAAGGGATCAAGAAAACCGACCCGGTCCAGATGCCCCTGTAGTTGCCGTGCCACCACCCGCTCAATAACCTTCCCTAAAAAGGGAAGGTTAGAGACTGGCCGATAGCTGGCTAGGGAGTCAACATTCAAAGATGGCTTCTTGAGCAGGGGCCGCACCACCACCTCTTTAAGACAGCTTGGCACCCTGCCCTCCCTAAGGGAGGCATTGACCACCCATGCTAGCAACAGCCCTAATGTCTCCCGGCTGGCCTTCACCAGCCAGGACAAGCATGGATCTAATTCACAACAGGTGGCCTGGACACTCCCAAGGACATCCACCGTGTCAGCGGATGACATCCACTGAAACTGATCCCACAACAACAGACATGGTGGGGCTTCCCGTACCTCCGATACCTCCACTGTTGTAAATGCAGCATCGACATCGTGGTGAATTTGAGCAATTTTATCTGCAAAAAAATCAGCAAACATGTCACAGTGGGCACTGGAATATTCCAGTTCCAGGTGGAAAAGCTCCGCTGCACGTGATTTAGCAGACGCGATGAGGGCAGCAAAGAATTTCTTCTTTGCTGTCCGCACCGCAACAGCATAAGCTCTTAAACTAGCTTTATGCTGCAATCGGCGCAGGTCCTCCGTAAACCACGGCAACCCGTACCATTGACTCTCTGGAAGCGAACGCTTGGGAGCCGTTTGGTCAATAGCCTCAGCCAACAAGCTATTCCAGAAGGCAGTGAGGTCATGGAGTGAATGATCATCAAGATCGGAAGGCATCTCCCCTAGAGCATTCCGGAACCTCTGAGGCAGGGCTGATGCGGCAGCAGCTGTTACCGCACCGCAATTCCATTCCTAAACCTCAGCATCCCACGTTGCGCCTCACAGAATTCCGCCCGGTACCCCGCGATTCTTCTGCTACAAGAATCCGCAGATGCGGCATGTATGTGTTTCACCGATTTGCTGATTGTTACCATTATCGCATAAAATCAGCGGTCTTTTCCCGCGTTCCACCAATTTAGTATATGAGAGACAGTCATGAGCGTTTATCGCGGTTCCGCGAAGGGAGTATGACTATGCAGCCGCTGCTACGCTATGCTGTCACGTTGTCACGCTGACTCCTGGTGCTGTGTGTGTGTGTGTCTCTCTGTGCTGCAATAACTGCCCATTCTTCTCAATACATACATGCATGCACAACATGTTCTGGTTGGGAGTTCAAGGAACGGTGTTTTTATTATATGGCAAATTGATCTTTTATGTCAACGTAAATTGATCTCCAAACTAAAGTTTTTTTGACCAAAACTCCTGGTGGGAGTTTAAAGTGGCCTGTGTATTGGCTGACAGAGTAATTTTTTACATCATAGGACCGGCTCAGAAAGTTGAAGGAATGAAGTGTGAAGTCCATGCAGCACTGCTGAATAGTTTCTTACAATCCTCATTCCGCAATGCCTCAGTCTAGAAGAAGTGAGCTGAGCAACAGAACTCTGTTGGCATAGTTGTTAATGTCCCTGCTTGCTATACAATTTGTAGCTGTCATTCAGCTGGTTCAAATCCCACTGCTACATGTAACTCTTTTTTTTTTTTTTTTACTTTTACATTAGTGTTGCTTGTTTTGTTAATAATAAAATTATTGCTGTGTGTGGTATACTTTGTAATATAAATAATTTTAAAATGCTTATTTATTACATTAACCCAAGACTAACTGATTAGCGCAGCCGAACCAGGCGGCGTGATGAGTGCTATTATGCCCCGCCCCCTAGCGCTGCCGGCATTATGCTCACTTGCAGTCGCCGACCGCCGTCGCCAATGCCGTCACTGACTGCCCTGCCCCCACCTGTCCTTACGTGACCACCTTCCCTCCCCCGGACACTAGAGTTCTGTAGAGTCTAGAGATGCGCTGATGGGCGGCAACCAGCAACAGCCAGGGAGAGGGGTGTGCGTGTGGTGCTTTTAGAATTTTAATCTTATACTTTATCAGAGCCTTTGTATTGTGTCGTTAATAAAGGACAGTGAAATAATGCCCTAAGAGAGAGTGATTGATTTACACAGGTCCCACTCCCTCCCTGCCCAGTGTACTTACAATCAAACATGCACAAGGATGAGGGGAACACACAGTGAAAGACAGATACACATGTATTCCCATTTTACATATGGGGAACTGAGAC